>JAUZNJ010069616.1:0-53617 GCA_034780135.1 Jordanella pulchra
AGGTAGGTAGGTAGGTAGGTAGGTAGGTAGGTAGGTAGGTAGGTAGGTAGGTAGGTAGGTAGGTAGGTAGGTAGGTCCAGCTCACATGAAGTGCTATAAAACATTTGAAACTGGAGTCTTTTTAAGACAAAAAAAGACACTAAGAGTCTGATCTTGCAAGATCCAAAATAATTGTGTAATTATTCTTTAGAACATGCAATAAGTAGGCATGTTGCGGATGATTGCTGTGCAAACCGATAGAGTCCGCCCTTTAACTCGAGCAGACTGCATGTTCCACTGACTGGTTACTGGTCGTAAAAGAAAGATGAGGGTCAAAGCCTTTGAGATGAGGGGAGATAATAATGATATATACTTAAAAATATATATATTCAAAAATACAAAATAACATTTATAGTGCACCTTATAGCTTATGTCAATGCTGTTTTGATAATCTATGTTTTTTTTAAACATGCCATAATGTTTGAGTTGGCTCTTTTTTGTCATTTTGGCTTAATTGTGTAAGGATTGTCTGCTGTAAAGCTGCATTAATTTGTGTCAGCTGAATGGGCATTTTTTTATATTACTCTACTATTGTTATTTATGATATTCCAAATATATTAACATGTGCCCAGAATCTCTCTCCATCCTTTGGCATTGAACCAATGCCCTCTTTGTGGCAACATTGGCCATAGATATTTTTGCTTGTCAGTTTGCACTTGACTTTCAGAAGTACTAGAAAACATGGAAAAGCTGCACCTTTGTTGAGTTTCCAATTTGGAAAATTTCTTTGCACATGGTAAATGTTTACATGTGCATGTCCTTCATCCTTGAATTGGAGGAGTTTGGTCATGACAAGATGATCTGCATACTGATGACGGCAAACACGTTAAAAAAGTTTTGCACACCGTCTCCTGAATTGCAAATGCAAATCACTTTGCATTTTCTTGATCTACTTTGTGCATACAAATGTGTTTGCACCTGTTTTAAGACACAAACCTTCTGAATATCAGGCCCTAAATGTACAAGGCAATTTAGAAAGGTTTTGCTCCATCTGTGATTTTGAACATTAAGAACATTTATTCTCTGTGTGCTGTAAATAATTAGTTTATATTATAGGGGACCTGAAATGCTCAGAACGTGGAGCTGGTTGGTTTCACGGTTTCTGTAACACTTTGCCCAAAAAATTAAACATGAGTTTTACCTTCTGATTCCCCCAACAGAGACATCTCCTGGCTGCTGTCCCCTCCCTTCCCCTCCGACGTTGGTAGGATCCAAAAAACCAGCGGTTTGTTTGCTTGGGAAAGGAGAATATCCTCTGAGGTCAAGTCAAACAGGATGTGCTAGAGTGTGGTCCCTCGCTCCTATTGGCCCTTTGTAATAATGCTGTGAGTGCGACTGATACACACAAATTCCTATGAACCTGTTCACGTGCACTCACACATCTGACATGTCATATTCGGTAAACACAAACTCAGTTTACGTAAAATGTCTGTCTGACAGGCTGATTCTTGTATTTACCTTAAAAGAGGGGTTTGTGATTGGAGCAGCATGCTAAGGGCAGGCTTGTTTGAGTAAGACGTTGGTTTGGAAAAATTTCAAACACTTGAACTAATAAACAGAAACTTCTGCAGATGAAGACACCACTTAGTGAAAGCGAGCAAGCCACAGCGTGAGTCACAGAATTGCAGCATCAGCAATCTGACCATGGTTTACTTCAAGATAGAGATTTTAGTTTTCCTCCATTTTTTCCCTACTTTCAAACAGAATTTATCCTTACATTTAGACATGTTTGTAAGGCAAGCATATGTAAGCAAACATGGAATTAGGTAATTTATGAAACATACCCTGCAAGTCATTTCTTCACTTTTAGGATGAGTGCCAGTCGTGTAGAGTAAAGCAAGAAGAAATAGCACATTTCTATGGAAGATTTTAAAAATATGTAATATTTTATAAAACCAATTAGAACAAATAAAATACAAGGTCAAACTTTTATTTATGGAATTTTTATCTCTTCTGTAAAAATGGACTTTTATTAATGTATAAATTGTTCTTATATGCAGGCTAGAGCTTTTTTTTCCAGCTGGTACTTGTTGGACAATTAGCCTTTAAATAAAGCAGGCATTACCTCAAGGCAAAATAGTGGTCACATGGAACATCTCAAAGGTGTGACACATGATTTCATGAAATAATCATGTCTACAGAGGTCTGGTTACATAAGGAGGTGTGCACTCATACTTGAGGATGTTCTGCTCTTCTATTGATTACATGTTGAGTAAGAGGAATAGTTCAAGATTTTTAAAGTGAAGTTATGTTGAATGTTTATTAGCAGAATTTGTAAACTGTAATCTGCCAACAGCAGGTAATCCTAGAGAAATTCTCCTTTAGACCGGAACCAAGTCATCATTAGAAAGTTCTAGATGATAAAGCTAAGCAATTTAGACTTTTATGGCCTGATCTTCAGAGGGTAAGGAATAGGTAGGTTAAAACAGGTGCAAACCTCTTGGTAAGCACAGAGGAGATCTTCAAAGAAGGTGCAAAGTGGTTAGCATTAGCAGTTTAGCAGACAGCGTTTACAAACCTTTTTATTGCTCCATGTGCAGATCCTATTATAGTGACTGAATTGTGTCAATTCATGGGTGGAGTAGGCCTATATGCAAAGATCAGCATAACATACAAACAAATTCCAAATCAGAACCCCAACTGCGGTGCAAACTGACACACAAAGTTATCTCCACATTTATGTTTTATTTTCTTTAACTCTTGTTTGTAGGCCATGGGGTGCATTATAAATAATATTTTGTTTTATCATTTTTTATCTTTTTTTTTGGATAATTATCAGCACCAGCTTTATCTCCATGGCTATTAACCTCATCTTTCTTTTATGTTCAGTCTTTAAATGCTTGTAGAATATTCAATCTGTTTATTGCAATGGATGGAATCAAATTGGTTTGAACAACTTAACATATATGCAGCAATCTTTGCACGTACTAAAAAGAAATTGCACACCTTTATTTGTACTTTGGTTGTACTGATTAAAATTCTTTTCTGAAATGAGGACAGGGAACAAGAGTCCATAGCAAGAGAAATTATACTGTAAGGAATTAGATATTATCTCTGCCTATCAGTTCACTTTTGTTTTTTCTGTGAAATGTCAAATAGAAGCATCATTTGTGTTGCAAATGAAACCAAATAGGATCTGATCACCAACAGGTTTGTGTGTATTAAAACATGGACAGAGTCAAAGCAGGTCTTCATAAAAGGTGTAATGCAATTTTCATGTGCATAATCAGCAGGCAGCAGCTGTTAACATTCTTGTGTGTGCACTTTTATGAAGATGCATGCTATGTTTATTTGGAAGTTGTGCAAATAAAACACTTACCATCTAAAAAGCAATGTATAAAAATTTTAAATTGATTGCCTCTGGTTTTAATACATTTGAAAGTCAACTTCAAACTTCACACAAATATCTGCAGTCGTGGAGGAATTTGTATAAAAACATATCATGGAGACAAGGTGGAAGGTCAGTAATAACATTAGTCAAAAAATAGTGGGGAGAAAGACAGGCTTTGTGACTATATTAATGCAGCAGTAAGCAATGCTGCATGCAAATAAACAAAAATAAAAATACATAACTGAACATAAATATTGCACCAAAGATAAAGTGGACTATTAACACCCAGTAGAGAAAATCTATCCCAGAGCCACTAAAAGTTGGGCGTCTGAAAATGCACACCCCAAGCCTTTGGTAAGAGGGTATTTTTTTTCTCTCCTCAGTGTTCTTTTATACGGTGAATCCAAATTTTTACAGCATAGTCTAGTTGTAAGTGTGACTTCACTGTCAAAGGAGGGGAGCAAACAAAGTACGCCTTTTTAGATTTTATGGTCCAGGTTCAGTCTTTTAAATTTAAACATGTTATTTGCAGTTTTTATATTATTCTACTTTAGTTTGTAACACTTTGAGGTACTTAAGTAAAGTGCACTATGAATAACATTCATCATTATTATGATTGTTATGTAATCATTTGATTACAGCCACTCTCAAACCGCCAGACAGACAGATGCTCGGATGCACCTCTCCCGATGCTTGGACACTCTTTTAAGAACTTTTAAGTGCTGTTTCAAACTGTCCTCCATAGACTTCGCATGAAAATCAGATGCTTTGATGCTCCGAATGCATTTGGTGCAAAAACACCTTAAGTGAGTCAGGATTGGAGGTAGTTTTAGTGAGGCTTCAGATCATCACAGAACTGGTATAGCACTGCTAAAGGCCACTAATTACATTCAGATAACATACTTGTGTCTGTATTTGCCCAGTTAGAACTCAGTGCTGGATTTTATAAAGTTGTTCATAATATTCTCCAAGAAAGGCTTGAACTCACCTTAGGGATCAGGAGAACAGAAGCAGGGTCTTCTTCAAACATTATGTGGAGTACCACATGAAAATATTTAATAGCATGAGATACATTTCTAAGATTATGCTGAAAATCAGCTTAGTTTTTCAATAAAGCCTAAAGTATTGAACCAGTTACATATGATACGGGTAGGTCTTGAGGAAATAAAAACCTGAATTACTTTGTATTTTGTTTTCATAAATTCAGACAAAACAGAAGTTATGATCTTTGGACCACTGTCTGTAATAAAAGAATCACTATATTAATCACTTCGGCTGCATGGCATTACATTGGCCAGTTCATGTTTTTGTCGATCAAGGTCGCACTTTTTGGAAATATTTTTTCTCTGTTGAATGCTGTGTAGCATGATAGATTTTTTTGGGACATTTGTTGCGATTCATGGACATAGAAACCAGCTGCAAAACATCTCAAATTTTAAAATGATTCTCCAACTTTATCATTCAGTCCTAGATGTGTTGAAAAGGAGGCACCAAGAATAAAGAGTGGGAGCAAAGAGAAGAGCCTCCTTTTCTATCAGAATTAGTGGCAATATTCAGTAAAAGAGTTTATTTAACTCCAAACCCAAAGGGGGGTTAAGCCAGATTACTGGAATTGCAGGACTATATGTTTCCCTAAAACATATTGTAAACAATTGTAGCATCTCCCTGCCAGGCTTCCTGTCCACATGAGCAGAAAGAGATGCAAGAAGAATAGCAAAAGCAAAGGAGGTTGATTAGTAGTGCTTGTGAACATATGATAGTGTTATCCAGGACATGTTAGGATGAAGTTTTATCCCCACAGCATGGATATTGAACTGTTAAAAGCAGGTTTTTGTCCATTTCATTTACAAAGTAATTTTTCCTGCATCCTACAGCCCTTTATTTATCGTATAAGTTTCCATCTATACTTCTTACCCAGAGAATTTGTCAATCTGTTTTTGGCAACTATGTTATGCTCCACCATCAGATGTTATTGACATTGTGTGCTCAGTTTTTGCTAATCTACAGAAACCACACCCTAATGCTTCTGTGGTATTAACTGGTCATTTAAATTATGTTTCACTCTCTGTTACACTTCCAGTATTTCGTTAGTCTGTTAGCAACTCTACCAGAGAAAACAAAACTCTGGACTTGTTTTATACATCTGTTTTAGAGGGGCGTATGATCTCATTCATCTTTAAAGCAAGACCTCCCCTTGGCAAATCATATCATAGGGAGTACACACCCCTTTTGCAGAGGCAAAAATCGCTGCAAGGTTTCTTTCAAGCTAAATACTGTGTCAACTACATGGAGAGGACATCAGTAACATGCTTGTGTGTGTGACTGCCTATATAAACTTATATGTTGATAACATCATCCCCACCCGAGCAGGGACTTGCTTGCCCAGTAGAATTCCTTGGACCCCAATTTTAAGATACTGCTAATAAAGAAGAAAGCACCTTCCAAAAGATGGAGGATTATTGAACAGTACACAAAAGTACTTCAAGTCAGGATAGGAGACAGCAAGGAGGAATAAAAGAAAGCTGGATGGCAAGTTCTATCAGACTAAAATAGAGGGTGTGAGGTCAGTGATAAAGAAGATCACAGGCTTTGAGCAGAAATAGGATAATTGCACTGAACAATTTTCAGTTATGAGCAGGTTGCTGAAACTGATAGAGATATTGGCTACAGGTATAAACAATATACTTTGAATTATTAAAATCACTCAATAAAGGCCAGCTAAGCATTTTAAAACCTCTACTTTGAATTTTATATCAGTAATCTTTAAATTGTGGGTCACTTTAAATGAAGTAACATTTATCTTTCACTACACTACTTCTATCACCATTGTACCACTGACATCCTGTCCTTACATATTATGCAGGCAACTCCACCCCCACTAACCCCATCTGACTAATCCACAGTTTGCACAGTTTGGTTAAGTCCCCACTCCCATCAGTCTCCCCCTGGTGTTTTCCTCAGCCAAAGGTGGGCCAGCCTGATGCCGCTGCTGGGAGACTACTGGGATTAATGCTGCAGACTGACACTAATCTCATTGTGGTTGAGGCTTTGGAGAGGCAACACATACATCCACTTCACTCTCACTACTGAAACGCTCTCGCATTTGTGGCACCAATCTGCTGGGGCTTTCAACACCCATGGAGGGATTTGTGAAGTAGATTTTCCTACTCAATGCTCATCTCGTGGGTGATTTGATTGGATTTTTCAACAGCTGATATGTGATTCCCTGAAAAATCTAAACCAAGGAGAATCCAAATCCAAATGAACACTTGAAACTTACATGTGTTTCCAAATTAGAACATTTAAATCAATTAGCAAGTTTGAAACTTATTTTAAGGGGCTTATCTTTGTCTATATTTTTACTGAGTTATTAATGAATAACATCCATGGTGAAGAATAGTCTTTGTCAACCTTAGGAGCTTGGCTGTTATTTTATATAGGCTACATTGCCTGTGTTTCCTTGGCTACAGCAGTTTAAAAGCATAAAAACAAACCTATAAAACTATCCTGAGATCATGTCTGCATGTCTCAGATAAATATCACATGTATCCCTAAATCAGTTTACACCTTCCCTGCTACTTGCATTCAGTTTAAAAGAAGCTTTCCAAAACCCATAGTCTACTTTCAGAAATTGTCTGAAAAACAAGGATTTGAGGATTTTTTTCCATGACACTGTAGTTTTGTATCCCTCAACACTGGATTTGTTTTTTACTGGAAGGAGCCACAATGCTACACATGACAATATTGGCTTTTACTGAAACTGAGTTGCATGAATTTCAATTAGTTTTCACATCATGAACCTATAAATCCAACCTAACGTTTGACCTTTTCATCGTACATATGGAGAAAGCTGACCTTGGGTCCCAATTTTCCTCGCTCCCCTTCTCTCAGACCACGATGTTCTCAGAATAAAGACAAACTCCAAGGAATTTGTCAACACCCTTCACTCTGTATACTTTGCAACACAGCCGAACAGCCCAGTTGGTTCGTGTTGCCACTGTACTCGTCAAAGGCCAGGTCAGTGCTGGTACAGTGTTGTTTAGAGTAAACACTAAAAAAAGTCAGAGAAAAGAAAAGAAGGTTCCAAAACACAAGATGAGGGAGAATATTGTTAAGGTGAGCCAAATAGTTCCCTGGTGCATCCTCCTTCTTTCTAGCTTCTGTGAAATCATGATGTATTTAGGAAAGTAATGAACTTGAGAAATAATGCCCTGTCATACCATTTGCTCTTCAAAATAGTGCAGAATAATTTCCATTTATTATTCTATTTAAAAAAAACTACACTTGAATTATTTTATATTTGTGTAAAACAAAAAATATTTCATACACAAAACTAGAGGACATAAAAACGACATTTTCCTAAGTTTTTCTTTCATTGTTTTATAAAACAGATCGACTTTGATGAAAGAATACAGTAAAGCTATAGGCCAGCCAGAAGTCAGTTCCTTCACCTGTAATAGGGCTAAATGAGAAATCCAGAGAAACTCCGATTTAATAATTGACTTTTCTGCCTTTTCTATTTATGTGGGTCTTTGACCACCTCTTTCAGGTGCAGTTATAGAAGGGATTCTAGTTTGAAGTCGAGGGAACTGAACCAGGGGCCTCCGCAGTGCAGGTCGTAAATCTATCTCTCTCCTCCGGTCTTACCGCCGACGTCATTGTCAATCTGGTACAACATATTGGCCTCCTTTCGCTTCAATCAAGATTTATAACACATTTTACAATAAGGCCCAGCTGGACTTCAAACATAAGCGACACAGAGGAGGGCAAATATGGCCTGGGCCTCCTGATCAATATAACAGCTGGCCCTCCGAAGGCTTAACAGAATCAGATAAAAATGGCCAAACACATATGGTACATAAGACTAACTCCTTTTGCTGTCAGATAACCTGCATTGATACTGGTTTTGTTACTTTGTCTAACATATATGTATAATGTAAAACTCTCAATGCCCTCACTATATATTGTGTGATATTGTACACCATTAGAGTCAACTTGGGTTTGGCCTCATCTCTGTTCACAATCAATAAAAGAATATTGAAAGTTTTATGACTTCTTTTCATCAAAACATGTTGAATTTGTGTTGCAAATTTGACTTTGCATTACAAATGGGGGGAATTGCTATAAAAACTTAGCCTTAAGCAAACACAGAAATCTTTTTGACAGCTGCTGGATTTCAACCAGACAGCCAAAGTTTAGACTGGTTAAACAAAAATGTGTTTTCTTTTAAAGCAAGAAAAAGACTATATTTGAAACTGAGAAATGTCAGTCTTTCTTGTTTTGTTGATACTAAAAACCATGTACTGCCATGCATGTATGGCTGTTTTTTTCCCCCACAAAATTCTTGTTATCTTACTTTAAGCAGCTGTATTCCACATTAAACATCACCTTAGCACATACTGGCCTCAAAATTTACCACCTGGATTGTCAAAAAACCTTCACCTGTGTTTTCTTTCATCTTTAGTAGTTTCTGGTGGATATATTCCCTTCAGACTGGTTTCTACAACTTTTATGATCCCTCTGTTTGAACTTCACCTGTCCATGTCATAATCTTAGTTCTGGGTATTGAAAGAGTTTCCTTTTTCTAAGCTCCTTATGTTTTTAGATATAGAGGATGTTAAAAATAATTTTGTGAAGGTTTTTTAAGACTTAGACACATAAATATTTTTATTTTTCCACATGAACCACAGAAAGCATTAGAGTGGATGCATAGAGGCAGCATTGATGACATTCTCTAAATTCCACCCACAACAAAAGATATTTTCAAATCTGATTTCTGGAATCTCAGTCTGTTTCTCAGTAAGTTACAAGAAATGGCCAGGATTGTAAGAACAGGAACTGGTTCTTTCTCTACAACATCTACACAAATCCACAAACAACTGCAAAGGAATCCAAGTGGGACTTTTGAACAATCCAAAGCCCCCCTGTGACCCTGCAGGTTTTTCTCACTAAAAGGCAAAAAGGACCTATGGGGTTGGTGCATCGACTTGTGTTCTTTGTCCTACTTCCACAACACCCACATTCAAGCTTGCAGTCACAGACACACATGTAGACATCAAAGTACGAGCATGAACTTTAGTCTGGCCAGTCAGGACCCCTGCTGTGCTGCAGGAAAGCAAAACAGCTTTCATAGAACATCTTAATAAATGCAGGATCCAAGCTCGCCTGTAGAAAAATGAAACAGTTTCGAGCTGAGCAGCTGGTGGCAGACAGTTTGTTGCGGGCTCAAATTGCTCCCTGGCATTGCATTAGAGTGTAAGGATACAAATGCTTTCCCAATAAGGCATGTTATAAATAAAGCCACAGAGAGCTTTTGTTGACAGCAGTTTAAGCACAACTATTACAGATGCCTGTATGTGTAGACATCAAACAGCATGTGCTTAAATATTTCAAATAGTGCTGTATTTGTTCTTACCCACTGTCCCCTAAAGCTATGCTTCCTAAACTGTGGTACTAATTCTAGTGGTGTGACTTGAGAAGCCTTTAGTGCTAATCAGATGAAATGTTGGCACTAATTATAAGTGAAACATAAAAACATCCTACTAACTGTGATGGGGTGAGCCACAAGAAACAAGGAAGTACTGGTGGCCTTTTTATATTGTCTTCCGTGAAATTGATTTTAACACTGTATATTCAAAGGCATGAGGTCTTGACAAATGTCATTTAAAGGACCTCGAGAAGGCTGGTCCAAAATTTACAAGAGCTTTCTTCCTTCTTTGATCATTCTTGCGTTTCATCTCCTTCTCCTTTTCCTCTATTATAGCCACTTTAGGGTGTACATGCAGTAACAGCAAGCAGATTTTTTGCAACTTTCTCTTCGTTGGATGCCATGTTTCTCTGTTTACAACATGTGCCATGAACGTGCTTAGAGAAAACACCCTTCATTGGGAAACGCTGGTAGTAGCTGATTGGCTCTACAGAGTGTAGCCCATTGGTCGAGAAAACATTGAGGTTAAAAGCATACATTAAAAATGCTTGAACTTTTGCATATATTCTCAATGAATTAGTAATTTATATTAATAAAATGACTTTGCTTTCCACACAGTTTACCAAATGAAAAGTTTTTTTCTTAGAGAGATTGAAATTCAATCAGGTACAGGTACCGTCTGATAAAACAAAAAATCAAATTCTGATTGGAATGTCTGTCATAATGAGATGATCCAATATTAGACAGTACTGCCAATTGCATCGAGTCATTAAAAGTTATCTATTACGACTGTGTTTGGTTCCCTGTCAAACCATTCAGGTTCTGGAGCAAAGTTCAAATATCGGTGACTTTACCAAGCTAATATGCTAAAGGAAGAATACGCTGCATGAGGCTAACTGCATTTGGGAACACAACTAAAGAATGATGGATTTCTCAGTGTTTATTCGCATCAAGAACTGCAGTGAAATTCTCGCTGTAGATGGATCATTTTCCGATTTTGAAGTTTTGACTTGTTAGCTCCCACTTTCCCTCTGATAAATCCTTACATGAACCTGCCTGTTAATTGTTTTCACTTCAAAACTGGAAATTTTCAGCTAAACGGTCATTGCAACTTTTGATAAAATTTTCCGTTGGGTGGTGTTTTTTTAACAACTTAGTTCAACTTGAAAAAGTCTAATGAAAAAGCTTAAGAAGTGATTTTTTTTCTGTAGTTACATAGGTACTTAGTAGTTAGGTGGTACTTTTTTTTCTTTTTTTGATTGAACAAAACCAAGGCCATTTGGTGAGAACCTTAGTTGGTGAGATGTGTACCCAGAACAAACACTGTAATAAACGAAGAGCCATCTGACTTAGGCAGTATTATAATAAAGGACTGTTTTTATGTACAGAAAAGAGCGTAAGCCCCTCTCCTCTATATTGAGGAGAGTTTGGTGTTATCACCTCTGCTCACCTGTTAAACACATGAACTGCAGTTGTCACACTTTTTATTGCCATTTAATGTTACCTCGACCGAAACAGATGGCTATAAAACTAGATAAGCGAGGCAATATCCATGATTGAAACGCATTACTGGTGAGATATTTGAGGCACTAAAGAGCCCCAACCTGGAATAAAAGCCCAAAAAAAATGAAGCACAATGTTTAAAGTGAACGGACAGCAACATAATCCTTCTTTGTACCAAAAAGCAATACATTCAGGAGGAACTATCAAAAATGTTCTGTCAACAAGTAACAGAGGGAGAAGCAGGAGTATATAGACACAAAAATACAGTCAGTAAAGGCAATGCCATTGTGTCTCTGTGGACCCGCTGCAGACACAACAGGTGTGTCAATATGACTTGCATTTAGCCAGTACATCACGTCTGCCTCCTATGAACACTGAATAAATATAGATGCTCTCCATTTTCACTCTCAGTTGTGCACAGTTTATGGGAGGAAAATGACAGATGAAAAGCAAACACACTAAAGTCATACGGAGTTCAGAGAGAAAAGAAGGAAAAAAGGGATTTCCTGCAAGCTGTCTTAGTTATATGTTATACTTTTATTTTGCAAAACAGAGGGAATTATACTATAAAATAAAATTATGACTAGACATGGGGTTTTGTTCTATTCTTATTTGTGAATTGAAAAAGTACTGTTTAATCGCTGGATGTCTATAAATGGATTTTAAGCTACTAAACCTCTTCAGCTTCATGAATCTATGGGTGGTTTGCAAAATGATGAATTTCATCATTTTGAGATCATGAAACTTTATTATTGAAATATTATTATTTATATACCATTATGCCAAAATAGCTGTCATCATTTATTCTTCCAGTTGACACCTATTTCAATACAATAAGTCTCTTTTAATAGTTCTTTCTGGACCCAATCACAGCAGTGGTAATAGTGAATTTCAGACATTTCAGATATTAATAGAAAAGATTTCTGGACATACCAACAGAAAATCCTCCTCGAGTACTAATTTCTTGTGTTATTGTTATCAAATTTGAACTTTTAGTAGATAAGAGTTAAATATGTAGCATCATTCACATCAATCAACATATTTAGGGATCTCTTAACAGTTACACAAACAAAATAAAAAAAATGGGTTTCAACTGCAATGACCACAAACTATGTGGATATCATTTAAATCTTTGAATTTTAAATCCCATTTTGTAAGATGTTGCTTTTAATAAATGTATTCAAAAATACTAATTATCATCTAGTTAGATGATTATAAAAAAGACCTAACTATTGTGCTGTCACTTCCTAATATATTCCTACAACTTTTTAAACATCTTCTCACATTCAAGCTGTAAATGTTTTTCATTAATATTTTTTATTTTAATGTCATATTCCAACTGTATGTAGTTTCCCTGCACTAGTGAAAATCTGAAAGGTATTCAGGCACCTTTTTATACCTCTTATACAACGCAACCGATGGCTAGATAGATGCATATGTGCAATTTATTTTCAGCATGAACAGATTAACTGTACAGTTTCCTAAAGGCCACAGAGATTATTTTAGAGAGTGTTGGTGAGTAAACATGGTAGTGACAGCAGGCTGCTGTAAGAATGTTTCTTTCAGTAGAAACTTGGACGCTTATGAATCAAGAACTTCACAGAAAGCCAGACCAAGATTGCTCAGTTAAAATCTTGTTTGCATCTTATAATAGCTCTGTCAAAATCCAAACCTAAATACAGTTGAGAATCTGAGGTAACACCGGAACAGCTTTTTTTACAGATGCTCTCAGTCTAATCTTGTATAAGATTCCCAACTTAATATTGCCATGAGATGCTGTGTGGTCACAATATTTTGTTTTTCATAAAGTTATTCCTAGTTCTTTTTCTAAAGAAAATCTTCACATAATAGTTTTATATAATTAGCATAAATAAATGATGCACATGAAGTTTCTCTGTACATATCAGTAAGCTCCTGAAAACAGTTGATTATAATATACGCAAAAGCCACCAAAATAAAGGAGCTAAATACAAATGAATGCCTTCCTTTTTACTATTTTATTTCTTAAAAAGACTGCATAGTTTTTGTACAAAAAATCCCCACAAAAAAACATCTTATAAAATAATCTAAAGTTCGCAGTTCTGTCAAATGTTTCATACTCCCTTTCATTTCACTATATTCCATGTTGTGTTAGTCTATAGCATGAAATCCTGATTAAAAACGTCGTCAGTGCCAAGCCACGTCTTCCAAGTCAGAAATATACCATATTTCAATATTCTGTAGCTAACTCTAACTTCTTGCAGGATCCCCGTTTACTATATTCTAAAGTTTGACCACACATGATAAAGCTACTGAATTTTGAACATATGATGCCTCGGACTCACAAGTCCCGACAGATGGATGATCGGATTACAAACAGCCTACATAAAATCAAATTACATTGGCCAAGTAAAAACGCAAAAAAAAAAATCCGTAAATATTTTATAAGGTTATGGTTTTGCGCATCTCTTCCTACCGATAAATTGATAATATTTAATCTCAATTCTAAGAGCCCACTACCTGACTCCCCTAAAGGCCACGGGAGGAACAGAGAGAGAGAGAGAGAGAGAGAGAGAGAGAGAGAAAGAGAGAGAGAGAGAGAGAGAGAGAGAGAGAGAGAGAGAGAGAGAGAGAGAGAGAGAGAGAGAGAGAGTGCTGATTTGCATACAGCTGAATAGTTATGTCTCCCGTCCCGTACAGAACACCCGCATGAGGGTGAGAGAGGGACACGCGCGACAACAATAGGAGGCACGCTATTAACCGTAAAATGCATGGGTGTGCACGAAGGGGCACACGCCACGTACAAGATGAAACACGCCCACCACAGTGGCACTACAAACAATTATTTAATATAAGCTTTCATAATCGTGCGTAAAATTGAAAGATAGCCTTTTTTGGGTTTTTTTCCGCTCCTTTGCTCTTTTTAGGCACATCATAAAAATAATTGATATGAAGACTTTCTCCATCAATAACTTGCATTGATTTGGCGTATAAATGCGTATAATTACAAACAATTAAACCAGTAGGTATAATTCAGTTAGTTTAACTATAGAAGTTAACTATAGGTTGATCTCATTCCTGCTGCTGCTGCTTGTGATTCATCCCAGGGGACGCTCCCATGTGCGCCCTGTCAGTGGTGTCTCTGGGAGGACTCTCCAAACCTGTAGTGAGAGCTGATTAGGCGTGTAATTGAGTGGAACCAACTGCAAAAAAGCTACACGACCCTCAATGATTTTTTCACTCTCTACAGTCAAAGTTTTGTTTCATCTTGTTCTGTGCGTAAAACAATTCAATCTACGCACTTCGTTCTAAAAATTTTATCAACAAATGTTCCGACTTTGTAAGAGTGGTAGGGCATATCATTGCCAATGGGTATTAAATCTAGATAATTGTTGTTAGGGTGAAAAGGAAGGGGGTTGAAAATGTGATGGGGGCGGTGCTGTGTTGGGTGAGTGACAGTTTATGTAATGAGCCGCGCAGTGAGAGTCTATATATGCGGGTGGAGACGCTCTCCGGTTCATTCAGTAGTAATAAGGAGGCTGATGAACGTCCGTGGCGCACTGACGCACAGAGTTCAGAACCAAAACAAGCTTTAAGCCTTTACACACACTCAGCGGAGGGACACACTTTGGAGTATACACAAGGAGAGGACGCCTGCTAACCTAAACGACGCCTAGCTGTGGATATTCTGGTCTTTCCTCAGCTTCAGGATAACTTTAAGATTTGGAAACGGTTCCTCTGGACCATATTGACGCACGGCAACAAGGAGCTATTGGAGGATTTATGTTTTTTTTAGATTTTTGTTTTTCCCCCCTCAAAAAGAGAGAAATCATTTCATTGGGTGTAAATAATTGGGAGTAAAGAGGTTTTGTTGGTTCTATTGGCTGGTGACACGGCTGCCCTGGAGAAACGAGAAGGATGGCAGCCTGGTTCACCTTTACCATCGCGTTCAGCACCACGTTAATATTACAGGTATGAAGGAGGCTGAAGAATGAGAGGCTTAAACAAACGAAGAGACTGTTGTTTCATTTTTTTTTCAGGCTTTCTTAAATAACATCTCCTTTTCCCTCTTTTTTATTTGATTATTTTAGGTATTTGGGTCGGGAGTTTTTGAGCTGGATCTCCACGAATTTAAAAACCACATAGGTTTGCTGGCAAACGGGAACGCTTGCAAGCCCAGCTGCAGGACTTATTTTAAAATTTGCCTAAAGAACTACCAGGCTGTGGTGTCGCCAGGTGACTGCATCTTTGGGAGTACGGAGACACCGGTGCTGGGGACGAACTCTTTCAGCGCCAAGGACAGCGGCACTTTACTCAGACCCATTCAAATACCTTTCAAGTTCGGATGGCCGGTAAGCGAGAGGGAGGAAAACGGCATATATGTATCTAAATGATTATTTTGTGCCATAGCAGATGCTCCTTTTGTGTTGTTTGCTTGTTGTTCTTTTAACGGAGGAGCAGCTGTGCGTGTTGGGAGCGCACCGGTTATTGGTCCGCTCCTCTAATCCATATCATTAGGTAATGCTCTGGCTACAATCAGATTGCACCGCTGCGACGTCGATCACTTTAAAATCTAGAGGGGCCATGCAGTGTGGCTCACTGTAACTCATGCAAACGCTCATAAATTTTTACTGTAGCCTAATACACATCTGAGCAACAACAGAAAAGAAAAATACAAGCTGTACATTTTAAAACTATATACGGGTTGAATTGGTTTCATTAACTGGATGTGTTTTTCTCCTCAGGGGTCGTTTTCATTAATTATTGAGGCCTGGCATTTACCTTATGGAAATCTACCTGTAGGTGAGTGGAACATATACTACCACAGGAGGGAGCTCTCTTTAGTTCTTCTTTCTTCATTTTTTCACAGCTGTAAAAAGAAAAAAGAAGAAAATAGTTTGATGAGACAGGGTTATAAAACATTTACTTCTTAATTATAATAATAATGGAGCATACTTTCAGGTATTTTCACGCCTCTGTGTCCCTTTATTATGAACTTCAGAGCACCTTTTCTTATTCTTATGCCCAATACAATTGAACTTCCTCTAGTTTTATTTTTGGCGTGGGAAAGAGCTGCGGGCTCTTGGTGAGAATACACAGCGCCTGCCAAAAGCCCCTGACTACATTTTCCTGTATTTTACACCTTACTCTGTTCTACCCTTTGGAAGAGGGGACTGGGCCTGGGAATGTTTTTTTTTTTCTGCTGACAGGAAAAAAGTGGAAATTTTAACCTGAGTTTATCTTTCATCCGTGTTGCATGGGATTAGATTAGCGGCACAGATGCAGTTTTAATTTTCCTATTTTACCTTTTCTTATCCTTTCTCTCTTTCTAATGATACTTCATCTTTTACAGATGCCAACAACCCAGAATTTATGATAAGCCTTTTTGCAATCCAAAGACAACTTTCTGTAGGGACTGACTGGTCCCAGGACATACAAATCGAGAAGCAAACAGAGCTCAGATATTCCTATCGGTTTATCTGTAACGAGAGCTACTATGGAGAAAGTTGTTCTAAGAAGTGCACGCCGAGGGACGACCGCTTCGGCCACTACACCTGTACCAGAGATGGACAGTTGTCCTGCCTTCCTGGCTGGAAAGGGAAATACTGTGAAGAACGTAAGTAAAATCTTGTCATTTTATGCCTAAATTATGTTGCTGCAAAGTTGTTCTTGCAAATGCAAACTCAGAGTCCTGGACTGAACTTGAGTCCAGATATGTATTGTTCAATCTAAGATTAAATAAAGGTTTATGAAAGCTTTTTCTATAACCGCATGTCAGGCATTTAGCTATCTTATTATAAATTTGCCAAAAAAAGTAAATTATAGTTTTTAAGACGTCATCCCCACTTAAGCCCTAGGAGATTTTCAACTGGAGGTTACCTAATGATAACCTATAGTCTTTCCGGCAGTTTTTGTGTGGAATGCTCCTTGATAGCTTATTTCTGTCTCATAATTCAGAGGTGTAATTGGTTGTGAGATTGTAAACGCAACGTTATGCTCACGCAAACCCACTTGGACAAATTGCAGACACACTCTCATGATCTGAAAAGCTCCAAGTGAGCCCAGGGGAGCTCATGATGCCATTTGGCTCCAAAATACCAATGGGCCCCCCTTTCACCAAAAACAAATTAATCAAAGAGTAGATTGGAAGGAGGCACCGTGAGAGTAATAGCTACCATGTGCTGGATCTGTGACCACATGGGTGACAGTGGATCTGTCATCCATGTCACACTGGTGGCGAAAGAGAAACTGGCATGTGCTATTTTGACCATGGCGCCAAATTCTAACCAGATGGGCTCACGTGTTGCAATTACGCACACACATCAATCGTGTGTGACTACAGAAAATATACATGGGAGAAGACAGATTGAACATCTTTCAGACACCATAATTTCCCCTGCACTCCCACACTCCCATGCATGGATGTGAGTAGGAATGTTCATTTGGGTTTAGTGTAACTTGCACTTAGGAGAGACTTGAAAGCGGGACAATGCAAAAATGAAATAAATAGCTGCTTATAGCACCCAAACCAACAGGGGGCACCAAAGAGCAATGGAACCACAGACAAGTTTGTTTTTATCATTTATTTTTTTGTATGAAATGTCTTTTGTAACCTTAGAAGACAAAGCTGTTTATTCCTAACATATAAGTGTAGTTAGACTGTAAGTTACATTAAAAAAAAATTAGAAAGACAAGCTACTTCAAATGTAACCATAATGAAGAGTTTTTGGTTTTCCGTCCATATTACCCTAAATAATTCTTTAAATGCCCAAATCGACATAAAGAACGATTGCAATACATTAGATAATCTTCTACTTAGAAGGTTTTAACTTCTATACCATGACAACTAAAACAGGATTTGTATATGATTATAATATATGTGTTAAAAACAACATTTCTACCACTCATAATACATGTAAGGTGCACGTTTTTAAAGTATTTGGTCACTGTCTGGCAGACATTACTTTCTAGACATAAGCCATAATAAGGCTTATGTAAGATGTGTAATACATAAACATCTAAACATGGATTATAAAACCAGAGCCAGCCTAAACTACAAGCGTAATGATCTACTATAGGGCCCCCCCAGTAAAAAGGGGACCCTCAAGCCCATTGCACTGTTTACATAGAGATAGAAATGTCAGACCTTTCTTTTTTTATTTACATTAATAAAGAATGGAACTACTTTGAATTTGGTTTAAAAATGTATAAATGAAAAACTTTAAAACCCCTTTAAAGGTTGAAATTATCTTGGATAAAAAAATTAGAACATAGAACATTAGTGTATTATCTAATAAAAGTTGTCTAAAAATCAGCTTCTGGACTATCTAAAGTTACTTTACCCTCTCCTCACAACTTAATTAGGACTATTTGAGGTATTCATTGTTTTTTCAAACAATCTTGCTTTAAAAAAAAGTCAAACGGGTGTAAGAAAATCTTCGGTTGTGGGTGATGATCTTAACTGAGAAAGGTTCCCAACATCAAATTCTGCTTAGGGCCACATGCAGTCTTGCACTGCCTCTGGACATAAAAGAACTGTTAATTGAGCAGTGACGCTTAAAAGTAGACCACCCTTCCACCCCCACCCATCAGATGCTACACATTAAACAGAACATGAACTCTTTTGTCAACTTTCTTAACCTGTATATTATTTAAATAATGCAAATGAGGCATTTTTTGCGTGATTTTGCAGTTAGTGTCATTTCGACTTCTTCGGCCCTCGGTAGAGCGATGTATGCGCGCGTGCCCGGTAACCTAATCCGCAGGCGGGAAAGAAGGAGGAGGGGACACGCGAGCATCGATAGGAGGAGTCCGGGCGACAGCACGCGCCAAGGTTAATCGCGGCATTATTATCCGCCACGCGCCACCGATGTTTAGTCCGTTCCATTGTTGGGCGCTCTGCAGTAGCAGCTGCAAATATGGTTGAGGTGAACCACAAACAACAATAGTGACAGCTGTCTGCTATTGAGAGCAAGCATCTGTTCCGGACTTAAAGCGGACCGCTTTACTGTCAGCCGCCTGATATGTTGTCCCGCGAATCAGTGTCATGCAAGACCAGTACACTTAAAACAGGACAATCAAACTATGTGCCATGCCCACCCACCACAGACCCCCACCATCCCAGCTCTCTCTTCAAGGGGCAGCTGTGCTTGGGTGTGGCGGACAGGTTTAGATCAAATAACAAAAGTTGAGATGGACAAAGCCCTCATGTGCTTTAGCGTAGACTTTCAGGGTGGGCTATTTTGAGAAATAACCAGCTCTTTAGCTTTCATGGTTGTTATTGTGGAGTATTAAAGGATTATCTGACATATTTACAAGCTAACAGTTGTTTTTAAGCATGTGCAATTTGAAAGAAAGTCTTTGCCTCAATGCTAAGTTTATAATAAGTCACGTATTTTTTTATCTTTTTAATTGTAGCTATCTGTCTTGAGGGATGCAGTGAGAGGAATGGGAACTGCTCCAAACCCGGGGAGTGTGTGTAAGTAAAAAAATTACAGTGTTGAATAATGTGCTGGGACACAGGTTATGGGAAAAGTGTTACTTGCTTTCGGATTTGATTTTGCTTCTTGTCAACCATTATGCTTTATTAATCAAAGAAAGTGTTTTGCACTGTATTAGTCAATGCATGATACCTACCTTAGAATAGGATACACATCCAAACAAAGGAATTTACACCTGAAAAAATGAGTAATGTAAATCATTTTACATTAGGTCAAACACCATATTAGATTTAGAAACATTTTTAATGAAGAAATCCTCAAAAACTAATGGTTTGCATCGTTTATTTGTAACATTAAAAAAAGAGAAGGGGAACAGCTCTTTTAGGTTAATACACTAAAACTGAGCTCTCTGACTTCTTTTCTTCCCACGTTCCTTTCCTGTCACTACCCTCTCCCATCTATTTGCTCAGCAACAAGAATAGTTCTCACACTTTCACCCATCGCTGATAGAAATTCATCCTCAAATCTTTTTTGCTCTTGTTTAATACCTAAATCTATCATTGCAGTTTCTTCTTTGGCTTCTTTGGTAGTCTTGCTTGGTTTGATTGAAGTTACAAAACAATGTATATATACATTATTGATTATTGGTACATTTACCAAAAACTAACACTGTAATTTATTATATTCCCGCTAAGGATTCCACCATGTAATACTACCAGGCTTTGCATGTGATAAATGAGCTTCTAATGCTGCAAAACTGCTCTCTGATTATTTTTTTATTTTTTGTTTCTGGCCAGTAAATTCCTAGCAAAGCTATAACACATGGTTGTTTGCACTTAATCTATAAAAGTCAATAGCTTGTAGGTCTAAAAGAGCTGAGGCTTTGCATACAGTTACAAAAGAAACATATGACGTTACCCAAAATAGAGTAATCCATAAACATTTGTTGTCATTTCTCAGATGCAGAGAAGGTTGGCAGGGGACATTTTGTGATGAATGCAGGAAGTACCCAGCCTGTAACCATGGTACCTGCCAGCTACCTTGGCAGTGCAACTGCCAGGAAGGCTGGGGAGGCCTATTATGTGACCAAGGTAAGCCACACACAACTTGTAACACTCCTATTGTTTCTATGTAGAAAATATGTTCTGGTATTATTGTGTCTGAACTAGTTTGAAAGCATCCGTAAATTAGTGAATCCCCTGAAGGGTATTTATAGCTTTGGACACACGTATCCAGGGTAGACAGCTCTTTTTCCTCCCTCTGGTTCCTCTTTAAAAAGAAAAAAAAAAACATCTTCTCCACCCCTTTAGACCTGAACTTTTGCACCCATCATCATCCCTGTTTGAATGGCGCCACCTGCATGAACACAGGTCAGGGGAGTTACACATGCACGTGCTTGCCAGGATTCACAGGAGTTAACTGTGAGCTGGAGATGCAAGAGTGCGACAGCAACCCCTGCAGGAATGGAGGCATATGTACTGTAAGATGACTGAATACGACACAATTCCAGATAAAGGTCGTTTTCGTTATATTGGAATAATTTATGTTTTTTTTTTTGTATTCTTAAGAATTTGGAGACTGGCTACAAGTGCACATGCCTCCAAGGTTTCGAGGGCTCCCACTGCGAGCACAACCTTCTAACATGCGATGACTCTCCGTGCTTCCATGGTGGCAAATGCTGGGAGAAAGACAATGGCCGAAGCTACATGTGTGAGTGTCCTCCCGGCTACACTGGACTCAACTGTGAGAAGAGAGTGGATAAGTGCACGTCGCTTCCCTGTGCTAATGGTACGGTCTTCCTCTGCTCTTTGGCCCCTATGCCCCCCTCTTCTGTACCTCCCCCCCCATCAGCTTTTAAATTCCTGCTACTGGAAGCGTTGTGAAACAACAGGAATTGTTGGGAACTTGGTGTCTATTGTCTTCCATATAAACATTCAGCAGCTCGGAGCAACGGCTTATAATTGTCACCACAGCTTGCTGCAGGTTTTGGTGAACGGCGACAAATATCCAAACGCAGTTTAGTTTTGTGTCATCTTGTAAACATGCGGAGATCTAGGATATTGCTCTCTGTTAAGAGGAACAATGCACAATGTAGTGGTCACAATGGATTTGACGGAGATTTATGAGCACAAGAGGGATTGAGTTGTTTCTAATTGTATAAAGCTTGAAATGTCTATAATACTAATTGTCCATTTTGGCTTCTGTAGGTGGCTTGTGTCTGCTCCAAGGTGGCATGCGCTTTTGCAGCTGCCGTGCAGGATTCACTGGACAACGCTGCGAGATCAATATCAACGAATGTGCTGGGAACCCATGCCTTAACGGAGGAACCTGCCAAGACAGAATAAACGACTATGCCTGCATTTGCCCAGCAGGTTACAGCGGACGTAACTGTGACAGAATCCTGGATGAGTGTTTTGTAAGGCCCTGTCTCAACGGAGGTGTTTGCACTGCAGGGAGGGGCCCAGGGAAGACTCGGGCAGCCTGCACCTGTCCTCCTGGCTACACAGGACTTCGGTGTGAATCTTTTGCTACAATCACCCCTCCAGGGTCGGGTGACGATGGCTTCCAGTGGGCCGCAGTCTCTCTGGCCGTGGGTCTAGTGGCACTCCTGGTGCTGCTGTGCATGGTGGGCTTTGCTTTGAGGCACATCCACCGGCAGGCACGGGACCAAGGTGCAGAAACAGAGACTATGAACAACCTGTCTAAGGTGCAGAGCGATAACTTGATCCCAGCATCACAGCTGAAAAACACCAATCAGAAACTCAGCCTGGAGGTGGACTGTGACTCAGAGAAATCAAACTTTATCCAAAAAAACTATCATTTGGACTCTTACAACTCTAAAACAAAAGAGTTTAAGGACGAAAAGTCACAAGAAGATAAAAGTCTTATATATGAGAAGAGTTTAGAAGATAAAACGCCTTTGAGCAGAATGTACAGGTAAGAGGAAAACTTTCAAAAAATAATTTTCAGAATAAATGAGGAGGTTTCATTAAAGGTTATGTACTTGCAGTATTTACATTTTCTGGTGTCCTCGCTAGGTCTTAGTTCTAGAAGCTAAAAGCTGCCATGTACTCCATGAGAACTGAGACGTTTTTTCTTATTCTTGGGTTTGTAAAAATAAAAAAAAAAGTCTGTTTTGCCTCAAAGTATTAATAATCCAGGTGAGGCTCAGGTCCCTATGTCCATCCCTTTATAACACACATCACTGAAGATCAATTGAGAGCAGGGAAGGTGGAGAGCCGAACATAGAGGAGCAGACAGAAATAGGAGCTCGCAGTGCACTCTAGCTCTATTTAGAAAGACTGAACCAGGGAATTCGGTGCTGCTGAGGTGGGACTGCCCTGTTAGGTTCAGATCATTTATAGAGGAAATATTGCAAGTGAGCAGTAGTATGTTCAACCGCTTAAACCACCAGAGTTGAATTGTGCAGCTATAGTGTTACGTTTGACAGATGTACGAGGAATCTCTGCCTTTCTAACCTAAACACACTCATCTAAATCCTGTCTGACCGCAGAACAGTAGTTGCACATCCAGAAAGAAAAAGGTTCTACCCATTGTGTCGAAAACAAGCAGTGAAACCCCCAAACACTAGGCTAGGGGAACAAAATGACGTAATTCAATGTGGGAGCGAGAATAAATGTCTTTGTTCTTGTGGAGTATGCATATGTAATGACAATTTGAAAAATCTCATAGAGATTTATGCGAAATACTATTTCACTAACCTTTTAACTATTGTAATCTTAAATTGACCCGTTATTAGCGCAGAAACCAATGATTGTTTAAAAAAAATCTTTTATAAACCACCTAATAGTATTTTCTATTCTTTAGTACTTTACTTTAATATCCCACAGTTAGTTCAGGTTACCAGTTTCCCATTTAAATAGACATCAACTTCCTTGTAAATAACCACTCACCACAGTCGTGAAAAGAATCTGAAGGTTCGTGGAAGAACGTTAAAGTAAACTGCTTTGAAACATTAGAGACTGAAGTTGTTTTAATGAGCACAACTCCACTTTTGTCCCCACCTTCTCTGACAAGCCATTAGCTTTGGCCCTTGAGCCATAAATTAATCGCCAGTAAATACCAAGAAAGTTAATCTACTGCAGGGAAGAAATTATATGTTCAAAACCTATCTTCAAAAGGAACATCTTAATCACTTTAATGCATTCAAAAGATCCATAAATGATGTTCTGCTGAGTAAAAATGTTTAGAAGAGACGCGTCTCTCTTTATGCGTTGATTCTCTAAGTATTAATACACCAGCTTGTATTTTATTAGCTTGGATGGGGAACTTTGCATTGTTCCTCACCTGCAGTTGCTAATGTACAGCTATCCCCTGTGAGTAGTTTTGCATTAAAGCAATTTTCACTTTGTGTTTGCAGTGAAAAACCAGAGTGTAGGATATCAACAATATGTTCCTCAAGAGACTCCATGTACCAGTCGGTATTTGTTATAGCAGAGGAGCGGAGGGAATGCGTCATAGCAACTGAGGTAAGCATTTTCTCGGATTTTAAATGCAGCACTCTGTGCCAAGTGCACCGTTCCTCATTAATGATCTTACTATTTATGGAAAGACTGTAGATTTGGGGGCTTAAGGTTGGGAAACATCATATATAAGCATTATTTGTTTCTGTAAGTTAGACTGGCTATTCTTTATCTTGGCTACATGATAACCTAAAACCTTTACTCATAATGTTTTCTCACACATGTTTGGCTCTGTATGGTCTCAAAGGTGCTATGTTTTATTCTTGTGGCATTTGGCAAAATTATTTTTATCATTCCAAGTTAAATATAAAGGGGAATAACTTATGAGCCGTTACAACCCTTGGAAAATCTTTTGTTTTAATGTATTTACACAGTTCAAACAACCAAAGTATTTCGCTGCAGACTAATTTTTTTCCCCTCCTTTGTTTTTCCCACAGGTATAAACTGTGAGAGGTCAGAGTTTGGGATGCATGACTGAGACACAATCGTGGCAGAATGTAATATTCTGGATTGTTTACAAAATGCTGAGAGGAGTCCGGGGATTGTTTTAGATGCTCGCCACTTCTCTGGAACACTGAGGAACTATAGAGGGCCGAGACGTCTGGCCCAGGAAAGGAATCGAAATATAGCAGAAGGAGGACAGAACTGAAAAATCTAAAGTTGACCGAGTGTTTGTATGCAAAGCGTGTACAATGAAGGACCTTTTTCAGATGGATGGAAGCAAATCAGACTGACCAGCTGTGGTTTGAAGGTGGACAAAGCGTCTGGAAAATGCTCGTTCAGAGTATTTGCCAGCCTGGACAGCTAAAGGAGAAGAAAGATGGATATTTGCCCCTTTCATATCTGACCCGGCCTTGTTTGATAATCATAATGACTTTGAAAGCCAACCAACCAATCAGAATAAAGGTGCCTAAGATCTGACTCCCCCAAAATCACCCCAACTTCCCATTCCTCCCTCCCCAATAATCACTCCTGCCAGCTTTGCCTGCTATGCAAGACTCAGGATCGAAAGGAGTGAACTCACCCACTGTCCCAGTCCAACATTGATAGCTCCGAATATGTGAAAAAAATATCCCTCAGCTGTTCGTGAAGTTAAAAAAAAAAAAAAAAACTAGTTGGACTCGGTCAGCACAAGGGTGGAGATTGTATGCAGCCCAAATTCACTACAGAAGCCTTAAAAGAGGGGGTTTCAATGCTAAATTGGCACCCTTGTCTGTTCATTTGCACTACCATAATAAAAAACAAGAACGGAAAAAAAAAAGAGAACACTTTTGAATCAACAGGGATTTTTAAGAGAAAAACCACAGGAGCCCAACAGTCAGTGCAGTGCCAGCAAAATCCCAGAGAAAGTTTGCATAGGAATGTGTCTTATGCAGGCTGTCTGGAAAAGAAAAACAACTGAGACTCAAGAGGAGACGAAACAGACTGTCACACCACTGCCTGCCTATAGTAAATTTCAAACAAAGTTGAGAAAACAATAATGTAATTTTTTTTAAATGATTATTTCCAGAGTTTAATTTAAATATGACACTGCTCTTTATATGTTTTATAATATTATTTTGTATATAATGCATATTTATAAGGACCAAACTTCTGAAGAATAAAACTGACACTAAAATTGAAAAACAGAAGATTATTTTGGGATGCTTTTAAATAATGTTGACAAGAAACAACGGTCTGATGCATCATGTGTTTATATCTGGTTTTAGAGTTTGGGAGTTTTTAAAGTCAGCTGTTTTCCTACAGACACATATTTCATAATACTTTTTAAACACACATGAATCTCCGAATTAAAAATAGGAATCAGGAATTAATGTTTTCATACATTAAGAACAAATCGCAACAATAATTTAAGGAATATTATCCAAATTGGGTATCCAAAAAACAAAATAAGCTTGCATAATACAGACAGTCCATTAAAATGTGTAACTGGGGTGATTAAACGCCAAAAATAAGCTTTCTTTAACGAATAAAGTCTTAGTCACAGTCGTCCTTTAGCAGATGTCCAGGTGTCTTGAATACTTATTGGTCACAAGTAATGCCAGGATGGAGCAGGATATGAATACATGCAATGAGGCCATGGTTGCTGTAATGCAGGCTCTTCTGTCAAGGTAAAAAACTTGGAGAACAGTGATGTGTCAGAAAATTTGTGATATGATCTAATTTTGGTAAGAGATCTAGCTTTAGCTTAAAAGGTTGCTGAAATTGCATCGCCCTTGTCAAATCTACAGCTTTTGGATGTATGCACAAGATCGTTTTTACATATAACAGGTGAACAAAGGTTAAATTTTGTTCTTAAAGGAATGACTTCAAAGTTCCTAATACTGGATTCAAGGCTAAACTACATCATGAAAACTAAATTCATTGTTTGGGTACCGAATTCCAAAGACCAGATCAACAATTTTGTTTTTTTCAGAACTTAGGAAACAATTTATTCTAAAATCCAGCATATTATTTCTCCAAGCACCTGATCAGAAGGATCTGCATTCATGTTTAAATAAGACAGGGTGTCGTCAGCGTGGCAGTAGAAACAGATTTATAAGAAAAAGAAAAGTGCTCCTAGTACACACCAACAGCAACTAGTCTGTTGCCAACATTGCTTTTAGAAGCATCGAAGCTTTTTGGAAAAACTCAGTCAGTAGCTGAGGTTTGTCTGTGAAAACTTCAGCAAGAAATGTCCGGTGTATTTAAAGGTTTCTATTGGCGGGATTTTATTGAGACTATACAGTATGCCTTCTCCTTTACGAAAGAGTAAACCAGACAGAACCTAGAACCTTTCAGAGCATCTCATTCAGACCTTGGTGAATGAAAACACATCAATAATAACAAAATCAAGTCAATAAGATTGATATGTTTTAAAACATAGCGATGCAGAACTATCAATCTCAGTTAGATATCTTAGTCTCACTGGGTTTGGTGCTGTCAGATGAAGCACTGAGTTCCAGCAGGACTTGCCGAGCACTGATATAAAGCTTCCCTGCTTGTAGCATCACTACCTCGAGTAATTCCTGGAAACGCTTTTGGCTCCCACCCCATTCACCCACACCCTTGCTCTCCCTCTCTCTCTTCCCCTCTCTCTCTCTCTCTCTCTCAGGCCTTTAAATTGGCTTGAAATTCAAATCCGTTTCCAGGGAAACCACCCCCTCGAGCTGAAAATGGTGAAACAAAGCCAAGGCGCGGGGCAAAGGGGAACCTCGAGCCCCTCACCCCGCTCGTAATGCTCGCACACGCATCCGTGTGCAGACACACAGCCAGCCAAACAGATGCCGTGTGGGGGGAGCTCGTAGAGGGAGTCTATGATGCCATAAAAACAGCAGCATATGCCATGCATCTCACCCCGTGTGCATGACCCACACTGTGTACAGACCTCCTCCCATTAAAAAAAAAAAAAAAAACAGGCTCTTCCAGGCTCCCCAACTGCCTACTTCCCCCTCAGGGTTAGGAGCAATATTTCAATGCCCGATTCTATACCACACACTCCAGCAGACAAAGCCAGGGGAGAGGGCCTGGCACTGGTCCCTCACAACATCAGAGAGGAGGCCGAAACCAGATGGGAACCAGTAAATCTAAGAGGAATACACATAAATAAAAAGATCAAATCTATCTTCATAGTAACTGTGAAAACAATCTGATCTATCTAGATAGCTTCAATAAAACCATGTTCAAAAAGACCTTGGTTTTTGTTTCGTTTTTCATTGCATATCCATGTCATGAAAATGTCTTCTCCCTCCAATTAACAAAGATCCTGTAACCGTCAACATGGACTAATCAGCAGCTATCAACTCTACAGCGAAATCTGTTTTGTTCCCTCCTCACCCATATCCTGTCAGGCGTTTGACCTGGGCATCCTCATCTACAAGATTATAAAATTACAGTGAAAAAAAAAGTTTGGAAAAGGGAACTTCCTCAACTGCTCAGGGAAAACCTAGATGTCATCTTTATGATTAATCATCCAGTAAACGACCTTATGCTTTGGTCTGCTACCTGATCCAGCCGGATCCCTCTCAAGAGTTTCTTCCCATGGTTGCAGTCCTCATCATCAGACGCACACACCGCACCCTGGTTTGCACTTGCTAGGGTTCTGCTCTTTGGCCTCTGGGTGTCCATAACACAGCCAGGCATTTTCATTGTGTTATAATCACAGCATCCTGTTTGTGACCCAGTGACATCAGTTCCTGTTTCCTCCTTGATTAAAAAATGCAGAACATGCCGGCGAGGGCAAAAGATTTTTCTCACGCGTCTCTCCCTTCATTTTGCTTTGGCTCACACAGATGACTCAAAGTATCAGGAAGCAACCTAAAAAAAAAATAAAAAAAGATTATGCAAAGGGTTGCTAACAATTACCACAAATCAGAGCTAGTTACACCTAAAGGAAATTAGTACATTTTCTGTCAGTGCCACAGCAAATTTTAAGCTCTGTTTTTTCCTATTTTGGATGCAGCAGAGGAAATTCAAAGTTTCTCCCTACCACTGAGTTTTGTTCTCCCTTTCTTTAAATAACTTTTGCTCTCAGTCAGGAGCTACAGCTGCTCATCACCTTACTTAACCCTATCAAACAGCTTCGGCTGAAGACCTATGAGCTTCTTTTTGATATTTTTATACAATAAATAAAAAAATCTAAAACATGTGGTTTGCAGATGCATCCAACCCCCTCTAAAACCCATAATCTTTTGGGGTACATCTCTAACAACTACACACTTCTAGATACTTTAACTTTTGCCAAGTTGTATTACCACATAGCTTTTTGCTTATTCAGATTGCATGGAGAGGATCTACATATAACTTTTTCAAGCCTCACCATATATCCCCAGTTAGATTTAGGTCTGGACTTTGACTAGACCATCCCAAATATTGGATGCGCTTTGAATTTAAACAATTCCAGTGTAGTTCTACCAGAAGTAGAACTACAAAGTATGTGTTATTTCACTTCGCAATTGCAATGTACTCTTCATTAGTCCAATATTTAAAACACCGTTAAAATACATAATGGTTTGCCACCTAACTTAAGCCACAGCTTAATGTGGTTCCCTATTATTTTGCTTTTACTGTTGTTTTTGCTGCCGATTGACGTTCAGCGTCTTTCCTCAGATAAACAATTGTAGTTGTCTCTTTAGATAACACTAGGTGTCAGTAAGAAGTGCCTAAACAGGAAGTAAGTGGTCAGCTTAAGTCAAAACAAACCTCCAACTACCTTCAGGCTGTTTTAATCAAGCAGCAGTTCCTGTTCATACAAAGAGCCAATTGAATTTCCATTGCCAAAGATTATTTAACTTCCCATATGATTGAAACAAAGCCTTAGATGATCTAATGTAAAACCAGACATTAATATTAGCTGTGTAAAAAGATTCAAAAATTTTTTCCTATTTAAAAACAGATCATTCTTTTTTTCTATTATTTAAATCAGTTAAAAATGCTAGAAGTATTTATGTTTTGTTTTAAATGCTGATTTAATGAAAAAGTTATTTCTTTTTTATACTTAAAATTAAGAGAGTCAAAAAAAACCCTCTGCATTTGTAAGAACTTTTTTCTTTTAGACTGAAATCACATCTTTTTGACACCCACTCCAATACAATGACTTTTTTGTCCTTAAGTCGCCTTCGTCCTTTTTCCACCTAAAGCCCCAGGATTTGTTGACCCACTTAGAAAGGGAACTTGTCAGCCTGCTGAAATGCAGCCAGAAAGACCTGCACTACACCTTCAGCCCAGTGGGTGGCGATAATAAAATTGCATAGTTAGTTTTACTCTTAACTTAAATTGGTTTATAGAATAATTACAACACTGTTCACTCCATTTTAAAGAAAACATTTTTGGTTGTTGTGTTTCAACTGATAAATAATTAAAGATGATCTGCTCAGCTTTAGCGTTATGCAGCTGATTCATTCCTTCATTTATTAAGTTGCACTGGATCCATAAGCAGGTAAAGTTTAAGAAGCATTTGACATACAGTATTTTAATCAACCTGTATGTGGCTAAAGTTGTTCATTTACAACAGCGTGATTTATTTGCAATAATTACTAAAAAGCGATGAAAAAAATCTTATATCTACCACATAAACATAATATGTTTTCAATTAAAGTTTCATTAATTTGAGGCTGTCAAAAAGTAAAGGGAACTTATACCTTGACTGTGTCATTATAAGCAAATATTTCTTCTAAGTGGAAAGTGGGCTCTATGATAGCAGGACTCTGGAGAGGTTCTGCCAGCTGGTAGACTGTCACTGCATCCAAACTGTGGTCTCTCATCCTGCTGAGCTGCCAGCATAAAACAATGAAAAATTTAAAAAATACACTCCACTAAATTATATTTACACAAAAAACAGTATTAAACTGTTGGTTTATACTTGAAGCATTGAAAGGAGTGCTGACAGTGACTCAATCCCTCCATCGCCCTGCAGGCGAGCTCTGTGTGTGGTTGTTGTTTTTAGTAACATAGCATGGACCCTGTCCCTGATCCTTCATTCAGAATAAACAACATGAACAGAGCAAACATTTCACCCCAAACAAATGATTAGTATCAAGAATTCAAGGAAAAAAATAACAGAAAAACAAAAAAACAGAAAAAGGGTGAGTGAGATATAAATTCAAGCTTCTAAGTTAAGCCGTAGTCTGAAAAAACATTTAGCTACAGTTTTATATCATTTATGAAGAAGGCTGTTTTCCTCCTCGTTTCTTCCTCCGCTTTGTTTTACTGTTATGAGTCTGAAGTTTTTCAGAAAATTGCTAAGAAATTATTATCAACAAATTGATAGGAAATAATGTTATTGTGAGCACAGCCTTTTCCCCCTTTTTACAGTTTCACTGTTTATGTGATTTATTTCCTCCTGTGTTTTCAGAGAATACTGTACCAACATCAGCATTTAGTTCCCCTACAGCACAAGTTCAGGCTTGTGCAACATCCAAGGGGAACTGCAAGAAATTCCTCAAATCTTGACTATAACTCAGCCTTAAAACATACATTTTTATGTAGGAGGAAAAGTGAGAGTGGTCTGTTAGATCATTAGTACTCTACCAGGATATTTTCCTGTTGAACTGTGTTGAAAAAAGAGGTTAAAATGATCATCTAAATTAGGTTAAAATGCCTAATCTTGCCTTTATATTTTGGTACTTGCTGTTTTTACCACATAACGAATGCTTTATGTTCACTTAAAGTTGCTATAAACAGATAGTTGGTGACGCCTGGTGAGTGTCTGGTCCAGTTAAGGCTGTGGTAACTGAGGATTCCCTGTTCTTCTGCCTGGTAATCTTAACTAGCTTCGCAGCCAGACTGGCCTGTCAGTGGAGCTCTGCCACTCCAGAAACTCTGAAAGCACATTTATAAGAAGGTTCATAATCTTGTTGAACTGAACGCACAGATTTAGTTTGTAGTTTACATTCTCTCCTAAAAACATATCAAAACTACTTTTTGTGTTAATTCAAGAAGTTGGGAAATGAGCAACAGACTTACAGGCATTATGGCAGTTTTAAAAAGGGGAAACCCACCAGCACCCAGATGGGGCAGCACCCAGAGCTTCCTAACAGCACATAGCCCTGGTTCTCTGAAAACCGATTGAAAAAACAGGCTGATTCTCTATAAATTGACCACACAGATTTCTTTAAGTCCAAATGTAAAAAATATCATTATGTATCTTAAAAAATTAGGTTCTATTCATTGGGTATTTAGCCCAATCGCTGTATTTTTACACAGCTTCAGATATTCTGGCTTCTTTCTTGCTGTTTATACTTGAACAGATATGGCACCTATCAACATCTGGACATCTGGACATCTAAAAATGGTTTTGATTCCTTGTGAGGCAAAAAATGTTCTTAATTATAAAGTATTACAGATTCTCTGCTCTTCACTGATTTTACTCTAATTAAACTATAGTGTAGAGCAGTGGTTCTCAACCCTGGGGCTCATGTACCAATGCCCTGCGTGTTTTAGATATCTGCACGCAGCCACATACCTGACTGGTATAGAAGAATGATTAATAGGCATCTGTTGTTCTTGATGGCAGCTGCGGATGTCATGCAATCATTTCAATCAGGTGTTCTGCAACAGAGAAACATGTAAAACATGCAGGGGTGGTAATTAAGGAGCAGGTTTGAGAACTACTGGGAAGTATGGGGTAACACCTACAGGTCGTAACTTAAACTGACGTGCACACAGCAGAAAATAGCCATCAGAATAGTTCATAAGACTGGCTCTCATGATCACTCTTATCCACTGTTGTTTCATTCATGTTTGCTTAAATTATCTGATCTTTTGAGATTTCAAACCTTGCAATTCATTTAGAAAACTCAAAATAAACAGCTACCAGACAAGATACAAAAAACTTTTTGTTAAGAGGGAGAGAAGTTATAGTTAAAGGGATAATCTAAGTTTTAAAAACCTTACAGACTCAGACAAACGAAAAGAATGTGTTTTTGTTTACATAACTGTATTTATTTGGTCAATTACTGGATTTTAGGAATTGGTAAGATTGTTTGTGTTTGGAAGAAGAAACAGTATAATTAAATGTTTCATTTCTTCACACCCCTTTTCAGACATAACGTAATTTTATGTATATACATATAGACATATACAAGGTTTTCATGGGTTGAATTCATAATTTTATTTGATTGCCTGAATTAACGCTGTTGATTCATACTAATTTTAGCATATGAGAATCTAAGGATTTTAATAATAATATTTGGATAACAAATAATTAATAATATGAATAAAGAAGAAATTTTATTGGTCCTCACTCAAAAAACAAAGGAAATGTTATTTTTTTGTCTGTAAAAAGGGTTATTTTTTCTTCTATTCCAGCTGCTTTGATCAGATCAGCTGTTTGTTAATATCACCTTGCAAATACAATCTCGTTTTTGTTTAAATACAACTCACCTTTCCTGGTGTACTTGGCCTATGAAGGAGTGTAAACATAAACTGAACAACAACTTCAGCTTTGTAAGCTGCAAAAGCCCAGTGTGGCTCTTTGCACAGGCTATCACAGAAAAAATATCCCCACTGACAGCGTCATTGAAGGCCTTGGGATGCTGAGGTGTAACAAGATATTGTATTAGGTGTATATGCAGCAGATGTAAATAAAGGAGAGGGGTTTTAGATCTGACAGAGGGTCGCTCAAATCATGCCTCGACCGGATCAATGCAGAGCTGATACACTTGACTAGCCTCTTATTAAAGCAGATAATGCCATCTATTTATAGTTAACCTATTTATTGAGAACAGATGAGCTTGTTCTACAGCTGCATATAGGCTCTACCAGGAGTGGTTAGTATTTTGGTCTATTTGAACAGATCCTACAGCTGTTAAGCTCAGGCTTGTCATTGGTTGAAAAGGCAATTTTTTTCTTTTTTTTAATTTTCTGCAATTAGTTTTTAACTTTTAAAGCTCATTATTTGTGAGGATTTTGCATGTGATATTGGTAAATGGGCAAAACAAAAAAAAAATAAATAAATAAAAACTAACCAGCATTTTATTTAAAATGGTTGAGTGTGCGTATAGAAAACTAAAACAAATTTCCTGTTTACTATGTTCTGACCCAGTGGATTGGCACACATATTACAGGGAGTATGTCAGAGTGACCCACTGCTGAAGGGAACAAATACCAAAAATTGTGACTTTTGATATAAATGTGTCTGGACTCTTTCAACAGTTCTCTTCAAGTCCAAAATGGTGTGACATTTAACCACCGTCCAGCTTTTGGATATTTGAGCTGTGAGACTAGATTGCAGTTAATGCCTGCTTCAGCCTCATGTAAACATCCATTCTAACAAAAATCCCTTGATGTGTTCTTTGATTTTGTATTAACAAACCAAAATATTCTATAGTGTTTTCTATAACTTTATAGACATGTTAAGCTCTTTTCATGTTCTGTTTTCAACAGTTTCCACCAGATCAATTCACTGCTTAAAGAGTAATTTCATCATGTTTCCAAACAAAATACACATGACAAAATTAAACTTAAAAAAATATATATTTTCCAATTTTAATAAGTCAAAAAATAGATTAAGATGCAGGATAGTTAGACTGTTCCAGTTCAAGGATGACGCAATGTCTTGGTATGTTACTTGGTTGCTTCCAGGGATCTGAAATGCTCAGCCAAGTTGCGTCAGCCAGACCATGTTAAAAGAATGACAACAAGGTAAACCAATCAGTAGCTATGTGTGTTAGATTGAAACTTGGGTAACAAATCAGAGCGTAAACTGAAAGTACGTCATAAATTGAATTTGGACTAATCATATGTCGAACAGAGTTCTAAATCCCGCCTCACATAGGCGCACTGAAATTGCTTTGGCTATAAAAGATCGGAGAGAAACACTAATAGGATACTATTGGTTGGGAAGCATAAGGGAAGCCCCGCCCACCTCTCCCTGCGCTGTATATACACCCAGACCTCACCTCGCCATCTTATCGAGGAAATGCGTCAGACTGATAAACGTCGCAGCTGGAGGACAGACGACAATTAGTGGCGTGTTTAGAACGGTTACATCTGTAAAACCTCGATCTTTCCATTCCTTCCTCTCTAACCAATACCTCAACGGGCCGGCCCAGCAGCTGGTCGCACAACTTTCTCGTTTTTTTCCTTCTATCGAGCCAGAGGCCTAAACGGGCTGCCATGGATTTTTAAGGCATAATGCGGCACCTCTAATGCAATGGCGATGCACAGTACAAGGCAAAACCAACCGCGAAACTCCATCTTCGCAACTGCCAAGCAGTTGGGCTCCAGTACCGTACGCGGTATCCCGGCGAGCCAACCGGTACCTCTTCTTCTGGATCGGAGGAAGCTAACGCTAACAACTAGCTAGTCACATCACGGTTGACCTTTCTTTTTTTTCAAAATAAACCATACATTCATCTGAACGTCAACCCTACCGATCAACATGAAACCTCAAGACATCATCACAGGAAAGAGCAGCCTGTGGATCTTCGGGTACGGGTCGCTGGTGTGGAAGCCAGACTTCAAGTACAAGAGAAGCGAGGTCGGTTACATTCAAGGCTACAAGAGGCGTTTCTGGCACGGAGATAACTTCCACCGTGGGGATGACGATTCGGTAAGTTTAAATTCACTTTTGACGGAAGCATCCTGATTTTTAAAATTAAATTGGCATTGATTACGTAATTACGTCCACACGTTTAAAATGAAGAGTTAATAGCACCATTTTGAAATGGCCTAATGTACTGAGAGTTGGATATTGTTGTCTTTGTATGTTTAAGCAAATATTTGCAATGATATAAATAACTGATCTGCTTTCTTTTTTCTTCCCATGATGCAACCTATTTCCTCCCCTCAGCCCGGAAGAGTGGTGACGCTAATCGAAGACGATAACGTAAGTGGAAACCTCTTCTCCATACCTGAAACCGAGGAGTTCCTCTGACATTAAACCTTAACATCTCTTGTTTTCTTTTCAGGCGTCCACTTGGGGTGTGGCTTTTGAGGTCTCTGGCTCCCAATTGGAGGAGTCCCTGAAGTACCTCACTGTTCGAGAGACGGTCCGCGGTGGCTACATCACTAAAATGGTGGAGTTCTTCCCTGATGGAAAGGATCAGTCTCCTGTTCAAGCGCTGGTGTACATCGCCACCGCTGACAACCCTCTCTACCTGGGGCCTGCCAGTGCAGAGGAGATCGGAGCCCAGATTGCTGTGTGCAGAGGGAAGACTGGTCACAATCTAGAGTACCTGCTCCGGCTGGCAGAGTTCATGCGGAGCAGCTGTCCTCAGGTTGAAGACTCTCACCTGTTTGCTATCGAGAGGGCTGCGCTGACTGTGGTGTCTTATCTTTTGGCAGCTCAGTAGCTCGTACCCTTTGTTACACTAGCTTGTAGTGGATGCTTAATTCATCAGGAGGCTGTAATCTATCATGTCAGTCCATTTTTCTTAAGATTCAGACTAGTTCCTGAATCCAAATGCCAATAGAGAAAAGAAAATGTACAATTCTAAGAAGCTGTAAGCATTTTGTGGTTTGGCTCAAGACACAAGTTTTGTTTCCTCAGTTCTGAAGCCGTCCAGTTCATTGCTTAAGGTACCAAAAGTCTACTGTAACTACAATTCACTGGTTACTGTGTTTGTGATGCAACTTCCATCCAGTTTAAAAGAAATATACCAATAAAAAAATGGAAACTATAAGCTTTTGTGCTTATTGTGAAAAGGGAATGTGTGTACGTATTTGTATATGGGGTGGGTGGAGTACTGGAAAATTTTACTTGAGTAAAACTCAAATCTCTTAAAATGATACTAGAGTACAAAGATGAATTGGTGAAAAGCCAGATTTAAACATTCTCAAAATTCAGGGCATGTTGAATTTTAACAAAATGTAAGCATTTTAAACATTTGCAGTAACTTTGGAACAGGTCAAAGTATTTCAATCCCTCATAACAATGTGTTAACATGTTATGCACATTCCTACCTGAAGTATTCTCACAGAAGCTTAGAACAGGTCTGGATCTGAGCAGTTTACCAAAGTTTGACCACAGCAATGTGTGTAACGGTCTGACACTCCCTGTGACCAGAGCAGCTTGTTCTTTGGACGCCATTCAAGTCGTACCTCTAGGTGCACTGTTTGTGTAACTAGCAAGAGGAAACCCAAACTGGAAGTGCTGTATTTACATGTCTGATCCATGAACACTGAGGAGTTTAACAGCCTCTTGAGACCCCAAATTTAATTCTGAAAATACATTATATAATCTTGTGGGGGTTTAGGCATTTTCCATACTGCCTTTGTCCAAATCCATTTGGTTAGCATCAACATGAAACGCTAAACAATATTTTTTTCCAACAAGATTCTTTATTAAATGGCATGAGGCATGCAGTAACTTTTGATTAAAGGCTCCTAAACTGTTTGGAACCTGTGAAGAGAGATAAGATGGACGCTATTTCCTAAATGTTATCCAATCTTGTACTTATTTCTTTCCTTTCTCGTGTGCTTCCTGGCTTCTCCTTTCAAGGTTTTATTTATGTATGTATATATATATATAAAATATGCAAGTTGCCTCCTACATCTGTTCAGTTAAAGAGAATGACCACCATGGGGATGTAAAGCCATCATTTAGTTCAGGAAAAAGGTTTTGTATCCCATAGATGAACAAAATCTGCATATCAAACCCAGAACGAAAGCAAAAAGAAGAGCACTGGTTCAGCGGTTCTCCCCTTTGGTTTACGCCCTTCAGGAATCACTACACTAGGTAATGACTACAACATGGACTAAAATGCCACTCACACAGGAAGAAGTCATTTCTCCAAATGCACAATAACAAAATGAAAAAATAAAAACAGAAATGGATATCTGGGCCTATATTCACAAAGATTCCTCAGAAACATCCTCTACAGCCCAAAATTCCTGCCAAGGAGATTTAGCTTAAGAGTGACTGGGCTCTTCTATCAGAGCATTTTTAGTGAGGTGTGGTAATGTTAACTCTCCATGCCAACCATTTTACTACATCTATGTTATATTAATGTAGGCTCACCTGTCTGCATTTAAGGTGACTGTCTGCTTGTTTAAGATGATTTGACAAAACGTAGAGAAAGAGGTTAAGGAAACGGCTGTTGGAGCTCCAGGATGAGAAAATAGGATTTTAAGATTAATTACTCTAGTGATGAGGGACACTTTAAGGAATGTTTCCAAGCCTTTAAAAGCATATTTTTTCACGTTTTACACACCTATGTGTACAGAAAACAATTTTAGTAATCCTAACCTAAAACAGGGAGGAAACAAATCACATTCCCCACTTCAACTACTGGCTTCAACTTTAACATTTATAATACATTTGTTTTCTATGTTACATCAATTTCTTGGTATGATAATAAACAATAAATCAGTAGCAGTCATACAAGACAAAGGTTCAAATCAAGCACCTTTATTTTTTCACCTTATGCCTCCACTGAGTTAAAACAGCCGACCCATTTCTTCACATGTACCCAATCTATAAAAATAAAACAGGCGAATGAGAGAGAAGAGCCGCAACGCTGCTCTCCTCTTTATTTACATCAAATATAGAGCTTTCAGTTCTCATCGCAATATAAACAGGAATACAAACCTAGAACGGATGTAATGCTCAGGTAGGGACACTGATGCCAACCTTATTTGTTTTTATTTGAAAACATATAAGACATCCACGAACCTCTCAAGTCATGAAAAGTAAAAACAGCGACTCACTTCACATTTTATAGTTGCACATGTGACCTCTATCACAATCAATATAAACTCCCCATTTTTAATGTGAAAAATAAAATAACTTATATTAGCAAATTACCAAATAATCTGAATCAGTAATTTAATTGTTAGCAGCAGCGCTGAGTCAACCAGCACACTTCAAATTGGAATATAGATTTTAGAGTTTCTTTATTTTTTTTACTATTTCTTTTTTTTTTTTTTTTTTTTTTTGCTTGGACAAAAATATTTTCATGTGAACTGCAATACTGGAAAAATGTACATCAAAAGTTCTCTGTCATCATGTTTGATCCTTGATTTAAATCTGTTAGAAAAATAAGGGCTTCTGTAGAAAAGCTCTAGGTTTACTGTTAGCTACAGACTGGGGAGGGACTCAGGGGTTAATATTAGGCTCTGGGAAATTCTTATTCCTCCACAGCTTTAAACTGAGCGTATGCATCTACAAAACAATTAAATAACCTAGTGCACATTTACCTATGAGACTATTTAACACCAAAGAATGGAAGACGCAGCTCAGTGACAGACGTTCATCATCACCATCTTGTCAAAGAGATTAAATGGAAGAAGCCGTTTGTGGCTTCAGATCGGTCAATGAGGCGATATCAAAAAAAGTGGTTTGAAATGCTCCTGAAAAAAACACTCGAGGCCAACTCTGTCTGCTAACTCATATACATTGACATAAGAGGAGTGGGCTGCCAGAGCCGGACCATCACACTGATGTGTGCGTGTTAAGTTTCTGAGCGTCATCCTCCAGGAATATGGTAAAAATACTGCACTCTGTATATTAGTTTAGGCATTAAGCATTGTTAGGATTCACAGTGAGCAGCAGGTTAGGAATCAGTCTGTGCGCGCATCATCGAGCCCCGGGACCACCGGGGCCTTTGCCTTTCCTGACTGCGCTATGGCTGCTGTGGTGGTGGCTGTGGGCCAACTGTGTGTGGGAGCCCTGGGTGGAGGGGGCTCCTTTGGTGAGGGGGGAGGAGCTTCTGCTAGGGTTGAAGGCAGGGCTGGTAGCAGGCCGCCCCAGGGAGGGCTGCAGGGGGCTGGAAGCAGAGAGGCTGGCTGAAAGGAAGGAATGGAAAACAGCTTTGTTACTTTGCTTGTAAAACCAGCCTAGATTAGTTATGAGCCAATAACCGGTTTAGTTACACAATTATTTCACAAAAAAAGTTCTTTCACAATTCAGATAAATGTTTTCAAAGAGATACCAAAAGTCAACAGATTGGCATGTTTATTTTATTAGTAAAATCCATGTGAAACCGGAGTTTGCTCATAAAAAATCAAAGACAGATGGAAAAGAATGAGACGTCTGGAGCATCACGGTGGTCCAGTGGCACCAGGATAAACACACATCTAGAAAGCCGTACCGCTGAAAGAAAAGCTGTTCTTTTACGAGCAGCACAGACTTGAAAAGGTTTAAAAGTTTCTGCAGCTTTAGATTTCTTTTTGTCCTAACAGGGTGATCCCCTTAAAGCGAAGAATTTAAACCATTGTCACACAAAAACCACAAGCTTCAACATCTCTCACTGGGATTTTATATGATAGACAAACATAATAATGCAGGATAATGTAGTGGAGGAAAAATAATGCTTGGTTTTCTAAGTGTAAAATGAGGCATTATTGAATCTCCTTTACTCCGAAGTCCTTGAAATAAAACCCAGTTGCAACGAGAATGGAAGTTGTGTCCTTCAGAGAAGGTTTAACAAACAAATTTAAGAATAAAGCAACGTAGAAATAAAAAAAAGCTTTTCAAAACAATTAGATTGCAGCTTAGCTTCTTCAACAAATTTCACAAATTAAAGAAACACCATTAGGTCAACGTCGGACGGCATATAGACCGACCTTTAGAAACACTGTAGCCGTAAGCGGCGTAAGCTGCTGCTGAGGCCGCTGCTGCTCCAGCCATCGCTCCGGCCATGGCTGCTGCACTCCCAGCCGCTGATTTCCGGCTACGCCCTTTCCCCCCAGACTTGCCGCCACTTCCTGATCCTTTGGGTCGTCCACGACTCCGACCGGACCGGCCTCGACCGGGACTGATGGAGTCAGAGGCTGCAACACCTGTACACAACCACAAAAATTATAAAACACTAAGTTATAGTTTTTTTCTTTTTTGAATACTGGGTTCTAGCAAATTCTATGTAAAATTGCTTTTACAAATGTAGATTTTCACATTCTTTGGAAAGTTTTTCAATTATTCTTACATTTAAGAAGATATATCATTATTTCTAATTTATATTTGGTCTTTGACCAGATATAGATTATTAATATTGTATAAATAAAACAAAAATAGTCTTTTTAATGGCAGGTTTTTGTTTAAAACTCTGAAGTAAGAAGATCTAAAGGCCAAGAAATAAATAAATAGGACAAAAAAAAATTATAAAATATAAATTTTTGAATGTGTGTATTTCTTGAAAGGTTTTCTAACAGTAAGGAAATGTATATAAAATGTATTTTTTTCTTATTTTCTTATCAAACATTTAGATATTTACCTTTCAGGTGATGAAATAAAAGACTAAATACAGGAAATATAACCCCTTTTTCTGTATTCAGATTCTTTTTTTTTAATCGCTAGTCCAAAACTCGTATATAAGATTCAGAAACGTGACAACCTTGTGTAAAACCAGCTGTCTTCACCATTTTCAAATCCGATCACCAAATAAACCCTGAATATCCACAGCGTATGAGAGCTGCTGCTTGACTTGGCCCTGATTCGCTTTGCTAAACATGCTGCGGTAATTTGATGGCATTAAAGAACTTTAAAACATTAATCATCTCATAATTACCATAAATACAGGCCCAAGAAAAAACATCACTCTCAATTTTCCATACAGTTTGCAAAATAAGATCCTGTTCCAGGCTCTGTGGTGAAGTGTTGTAGCCCCTGCTCTCCTCCTCCTGCTGTCCACATCATACTGGTGGTCTAATTTATTTAAATGATTCGCTCCATTTAATGTACTATACAGCCTATAATATCACTAACAGTAAGGCATGCATGAACATTTTCTTTCTTGCTTATAAGTCGCTCCTCTTTGCTGTTTTCCATATTTGTCCAAGTTCACCAGCTGATTCTTCATTCATGAAAGATCCCGCAAACCTTATATTAAAATGTGAGCTGCTCCCCAAAGGCTTCCAATATACTAAGGCTTGATTTTCACCAGGAATCAATCATTTTACAAGTAGGTTCCTTTTAGCAAGGCAGCAAAAGAATCCAACATGGGTTATAAAGTCCCACCGTGAGTCCGTAAACCTCATGGATGTAGAGACGATGACGGCATACTTCCCATCCCTCTGGATGCCCAAGTTCAGCAATAAGGCAGAAAGATCAGGTCATTAAATGAAGAGCAGATAGAAGACGCAGGCGTCACGTGGGTCAGCAGTGCAGCGCCACAATGTGAGACATTTAAAAAAACATGACTTCTGGGCTAAGATCAAATGTTTTTCAGTGCTCCTGATTAACGTTATTCACAAACACAACATAACGAATAAGAAGGCAGGGCTCTAGAATTACTTTTTACCCTGCAGACACTGTAGTCTGCAAATAAGAATATTTTACATGAATATCAGGAAAGTGTTTGTTTTTTTTAAAGTCAAAATTATTTTCACAAATTAAAGTGTTTAGTTTGGGTTGAAAAAAAAAAAAAAGCCCAAATGATTTCAATAAGACAGAGCTCCTATATGCAGTTCACTTTTTCATTATTCTCAGTAAATATAATTACAATAGGTTGATCAAAATCAATTCAATGATTTAATGATCCAATTAGATAGATGCATAATAGAAAAGATAAAAAAAAAAAAAAAAAAAAAAAATCAACATTCTCATTTTTAAGACACGCCTTTATTTTGAAATAAAGTCAAGAGATAATGGTGACCAGATCTGTTATCTATTTTCATTTTTTTAAATAAATCTAAGAATAAAAATTCCTGATACGTGTAAGAGCTTAAAAATAAAAGTCAAATCATAATTGTTAGAATGTGACCAACTGTGCTGGATGATTGGATGATATCCAATCATATCCATCACAGACTTGTGAACTGGATTGAATGGAAATTGTAATGTGACAGACTTTGTGTTGTTAGCAAACATCATATTTTCACCCAAAAATATCAATATAATATTGAACAGTGATAAAGTCTGTGATTTACGGCCATAAATCAAAATCTGGGATTTAATCATCTTTAATTAACATCTATATAGACTCCCAGGATTTAAGCCTAAATGCTGAAGATAATCACATTATATTCCCTTCAAAACTACAATGTTTTGTTGTGATTTTCAACCAGAATGTTTTTATTCAGACCATAAAAGTATATTTTTAAATCTTGGGTTTTAAAATTTCAAACACTTGCTAAGTTCATGTTAAACTCATCAGCTCTGCAGTGAATTTGCTTGAAACAGACAGCCCATTGATTGATCCAAGCGTTTCCTCACCGTTCATGTTGTCAGAAACCGATCCCGTCACAGAGGCGGGGGAGTTGGTGGCACGGGACTGCGGCGCGGAAGAACCCGGATCGTCCACGATCACCAGCATGTCGCTGCTGCTTTCGTCGGCATCGGCGTCCGGTGGCAGTGAGCCGGGCTGCAGTTCGCTGCTCAGGGAGATCTGGCCACGCACAGAAGCACACACAGAAACACAGACAGGCTGAGGGTCAGAACCACAGGGGGGGGGGGACACGAACCGGGTCGGTACAGCAAAGGGCGTAGATGAGGAAAGAAAGGAAAGGATGCAACAGGTGTGTTGAATGCATAGGAATAAAGACAAGTAAGAGTGGATAAAAAAATGAGTGAAAATATATACAGATGAGTGGAATAAATGAAATAAAGGTTTTAAATTGCAAATAAATTCACAGGTAACAAGTTGCAGAGCTGGAGATGAAGATGCTAAGCTTCTATCTGAGGAACGTACTCATTTAAAGTTTTTATGATCCTGTTCTTGTGCATAAATTTACCAGACACTCCATCCCTTCTAAAGGCCTCTACATCCCCTCACCTCGCTGAAAGGACTGGGCATAGCAGAGTCTATCTCAACGCTGATGAATGAGTCGTCCCCGTCTGCCGATAGGTTGGAGTTATCAGCTGACGGCGCGTGGGCGATGACCAAGTTCACCTCCTTCTTCCTCTTGTTCTCCGACTCTTCAATCTTCTTCTGCTGGTCGGACACAGAAAGGAGGAGGGAGAAGATGAAGGATTAATATAGATAACTTTGTTTAAGGGGTTTCTGGTTCTTTCCGGGATGGTATTTAAGATATAAATATATTGCATTTTGTTTTACCACTGTGCCGATACCTTCTCAGCATACTTTTCCCTCTTCCTCTTCCGCTCCTTCACCTTGCTGCTCTCCTCCTGCTGCCTCTTTTCCTCCTGTCTTTGGCGCACTACAGGAGGACACACATTATGTTCAGTTTCCTCCTTTGCTACAATTGTCAGTTTTTTTGTTTGTTTTTTTGCGACTGAAAGGCACGTGCTCACATTTCTTCTCCAGCTCGTCGTCATCTAAAAGCAGACTGACCACCTCTTTAGGCTTGAGTGTATCTGGTTTGAAGTTGCCTCCAGAGATTACCACTCGTTGGATCTGGTCACATTTAACACACAAATCTCAGCTGTAATCAATGCAGCCATGCACACTAGTGATTGTTTGCCGTATAACAATCGGACCTCGCTCTTCTCCTTGGCACGCTGCAGGATCCTCTCTTCAATGGTTCCCTGACAGATGAGGCGGTAAACGGTGACCTGCTTGGTTTGACCCAGCCTGTGAGCCCGGTCCATGGCCTGCTGGTCCACTGTGGGGTTCCAGTCGCTGTCGTAGAAGATGACCTGCATGGAAGAACAACATTTACATTTCTGAACCAGAGTGGACAAATTCATGACCATAGATTGATTTTAAACCATTTTACTCAATCACTCTAATCCATAACAGTCTTGGCAAAACAATAAGTTATAGCAACCATGTAGAAAATGTCTTAATTGTTATAAAAATCTTTTTTTGAATTAGGATATTTTCTCTGTCATGTGGGACTCACAGTGTCTGCAGCAGTCAGGTTGATGCCCAGTCCTCCGGCTCTTGTACTGAGCAGGAATACAAAGATATCCGTACTGCGGATGGAAAATGGCAAAAAGGTGAGAATTTATTTACCCTAAAAATACAAATATATTATTTTCAATTTCCTTTCCATTTTCCTTCTGGGATATCTTTAACATTTAAGCTTAGAAACAAATGAGAAAAGCTTGTGAAATGTTTTAATCAAGTTTTATTTTGACACTAGCTTTAAGAGGGTTTTTTTTAAGAGCATTGTGAAATGAAAAAAAAAAAAATACTTAGCACTTGTGTTAAGTACAAATCCTTCAGTTTTACAAAGTTCAACGCAGACGGGATCTTTTGTCACCAGACTTAGAAATGGAATCGTGCAGAAATAAATTAGAAATTATCAATAAGTCACATGAAAAACATAGAGAACAAATACTGTATGCTAGCATTAGCTTAGTGAGCGTAAGTCTTGTTATGTTTGGTATTAGTCACTGTCCAGAAAAATAGATACTGCTGCATCTGAGCATCAATGGTGGGTTTATTAGAACAAAAACCCAATAAATTCAAGATGAAAGGTAGTAAAGTTTGTTATTTTATTGGATCAAAAAGCAACTGGGTGTCCATGCCTATACACAGCATGGGTTAAATGGCACAAAAAAACCCCACAAAAACAAAAAAAAGGTTTAGTAACAAAAAATCCTTCATATTTAGATCTGGGAAATATTCAAAATAATTCTAAATTGTCAGAAAATGAATGACAGACCCGTTAGAAGCAACATAGCTGTATCGAAAAATTATTTTCAGCTTAAAATGTTACTAAAATGACAAATAAAATGATAAAAAGGAGTTGCAGATTTCAGGGCAACAAAGGCCTGCCAAACACAACCAGATACCTCTGTTGTGTTTATTTTTTCCACATGAATCCTGTTCGTAATTTTTCTCTGGTCACCCACCACCCCCTCCCTCTTTCCAGTAACTCCATGCCCTCCCAGTTTGAAAACCACCGTCCTAAATGCAAACAATAGAGTAACACAGGGGCCTGGGAGCCACGCACTAATGTAATCCAGAACATGTGGACACCAAAAGTCAGGGCACACATATGCTTATAATATCAGGACTTTTGATAAAACTGACTGCTATAATATACATAGGAGCAGAATTAACAGGGAATTATTAGCATGGAGGAACATTTGGTCTCGATCACACACAAAAGAAAAAAAAAAAACAACTCCTCTTACCGGCTCTGGAAGTCAGCCACCATATCTCTACGTTCAGAAATCTTGGAAGATCCATCAAGTCGGATGTAGGTGTGTTTTCGATAAACCATATACTCCTAGAAAAAAAAATGATACCACTTGTTGTTGAAATATTTAAAAAGACCAAAGATTAGTTGATTCCTAGTGTGAAAGCCTGCAGACAAAGGTCAAGAACAATCCAAGAGAAATGACTGATTATAGGCTGATTACAAAAACAACTACTGCTTGTTTCCCCTTTTCAAACACAATGAATAAAATGGACCAAATCCTGCATTACATTTCTGAAAAAGTACAAAGTTTGGAATATGCAGAACCTTCTTGGATCTGATTTAGAAACCTACAAACATTTTTCTTCCAAACATGTTGAAACATTTTTTTTTCACGTCTTGCTGCAGAAAAAAAAAATTCAAGCAACTGTCGACTGACCTGAACAGGCTCTTTAATGTGAAACTCTACTGAGCTCTTTCTCCAAGGAACAGATAGACCCAACAGAGCTATTGATTACACTTCAAAAGTTGAGAAATATTAATCTTCATTATGATAATCTGTCTGTAACAGCAGCTTTTTTTCTCTAAAACATCCTAATTCCACGTTTTAAAAGTAAGTCTAAACCCAGCGAGACACTAAGGGCTGCAGATATTGATACGTTGACACTTTATCCTCCCAGAAGTCTGCTTAGCTGCTCTGAGTGTTGCTTTGGGGGTGTCAGGGTTGATGGGAAGGTCTGAGGAGCAGGAGCACTGATGAGGTGACACACTGATCCCTCTTGCCATGAACTTACGACCTCCTTGTTACAATACGCGGGTGCTTCCAAAGCGGTCACAATCCCTGAAACCCATCACGGCTCACCTTCCACAATCATTAGCGACGACACCAACGATTTGACACCGTGTTTTCTGTGACCTTTATCACGACACCAGGCCCCCCTGCCCCACCAGGGCCTGCCCTCCTCGTCTGTCTGGCTCAGTTCCCATCCAGCCCATCTGCTCTGAATGAACACTGCATTAGGAACCGTTCGCACATTAGGCTCCAAAAATGTTCCCAATCCTCCGGAATCCGGTTCTTGTTTCTTCTGAGAACAACGTTGCCCAAAAATAACATGGAAATGATCAGAAGAGAGGTTTCAGGGACAGTTGCTTGGCTGCTCTTTCTTAGCAAGTATTGAGAAACTGAGATCTAATCGGCTTTAGCTTAGACAGATCATACAGGACATGACACTTTAACACAGATGATATGATTTAAGGAATACATTGGTCATGCTCAATTTCCCCTGTTTATTTTTTCATTGAACCATCAAAAGTTGATTATAAACCAAACCAAATTGAAAAATAAGAATATATGGTTGGATGGGGAAAAAAGAATTGATAAAAGAATCATCCTGGACGTCAGATTGAGAGAGACGGGAGTTTATTGAAGTCAGATTTCAAAACAAGTGATCCAGTTTTCCAAGGTAACCCTTAACAAATACATTTTAAACTAGATGTCAACGTTTAGATGCTCTTTGACGACACATTACTATTTCTTCTCACCATGTGACACAAATTTAGACAAGGAAGGAATCCTGTTTTAAAGCAGCTAAATAATCCAAATATTTCTATTTGTTTCAAGCCTAAATCATGTTTTGCTTCCTTTAGACTCAGAAGTTTACATACAGTAAGAGTACTATACTTTAGCAATGTGGGAAAACTCAAACGATTATGTCATATCTGTGTAGGTTTTCAGAAAAAGCCTCTAAAAACCTCTACCTCTTTTTGTAGTATCAAGCATAAATCAAAAGAAACCAGGAAGAGAACTGTTGACCTCGAAAACTTTTTTTCCTATTTATCTATGGAAACAAATACATGCAATAAATGAAAAATCACAATAGGAATGTCCATAGGCATATTTCACAAACACTGAATTTAGAGAAACAGCTAGGCTTTACCTAGCATGATCAGAGCATCCTGGCTTCACCTGTTTCACCAAGCCAGCCTTGGAGTGCCACAATACAATGAATAAACAATCTACGAAATTATTGTTTGCATTTATCGTTAATTTTGTAAAACTGGAAATAAATACAGAATTTCTTTAATAAATATATAATTAATTATAAGGGCCTCGATTAAATATGTAATTATTATATTTTAAAAGTAAATATCATTATTTCATGAATTAATTTAAACTGTCACACATCTATCAAAGTCGGGAAGGCGGGACTAAGGCAGCTTCCACAGACACCCTGATGTCCGATTGGCTGCTTCTCACTGACTAACATAAGACAACTTCCTTCCTTAAATTTAATATTATGTCTGAAAAAGACGTAAATAGCTTCAAAAATATGTTGCAATTAATTAGCAGCACATTTATTCAGCAGTTCCCGTCATGAATGACTAAATACAGACTGAAATAATGAAACGTGTATGTAAATAAATCAATTTAAAAAATGACTACTATTTTTTATGTCATAATCTAAAAAATATATCACATTATTTTAATGGAAAATTCAACTTTTGGATTTTACATTTCATCAATTAATGGTGCATTCGCTTGTTTAATCATGTTTTAAATAAATACATGGTGATTCTTATTTAATGCTATATTCGTCTCATTTTGTTCACCTAGACCAGGAATGTCAAACTGGTTCCAGAAAGGGCCGTGTGGCTGCTGGCTTCCAGACTATAGTCATCTCATTAAGTCATCAGGTTAAGGCTGAATGAGACTTGATGAGATGAATGGAGTCTGGTAAAATTATCTGGTTTAATATTCTGGCATTTAATAAAAGATTTTCTTTGTTCTGAATGTTTAGTTATTTTTTTACAGTAAATGTAAATATCAGATTGTCATTATTTAAATAAAAAAAAGCAAACAAGAGGAGATTTTAATAAAATCCAATCCTGGTTTTCAAATACAAGTCAGTATTACCTGTGCTTTGCTTTTATTTATTTGATTCTTACTACCTGTTTTGTAACTAATCCAACAGGTTTGCAAACAGACAAAGATTTTATAAGCATCCCATGAAATAAAAAAGGCGTATTATTTAGGAAGGTCAGGTTCATTTTCAAAAATTGGGATCCATCATCAGACTACCTGACGTCATCCAATAAAAACAGCAGCCAGCAAGTGACCGAACCATAAAAACTAACAACAGAGATTAGGATCAGCCCTTTCCTTTGCAGGAAAACGAGGTCCTATTTAGTGGGAATAAAAACCATCTGTAGGATTTATTTCTCTACCAGTATAAAGAAAACAATGAATGAAGACAGCAGCCAGATTGGGTGAATGTATGATTTCATCCCGGATATCTTCTCCCTGTTAGCCAAGCAGATGCTGTCACACCTACCCTCTGCTCCCTTCCATTACATTATGAGGTCACTTATCAACAGTCTTTCATGATTCACGAGGCACACGCTGGGAAAGCCAGTGAGAAGGATATTAAAAGAGAACGGCTAGCCTGTTTTATCTCAGCCATCTTAAGTGCTTTTTTCAGTCCTCTCGTCCTGAGGTATTCTTACTACCTTCCAGACACACAGGAAGGCGACTCTTAACCACCTGGGTCAGGTCCATCTGCTATCAAAAGGTTGGGCTGTGGAAACAGAACGGCTCCGATCGAAAGGGGAAGGAATTCCCAGTGACATTATGCCAGAAACTTTTAGCTCTATAGAGATGTTTGCAGCAAACATGGAGGCAACAATGGTGCAGCACTGAGTTTCTGAAGCAGGATAACCATCAGAGCTACTTTGCTCTTTTTCCCCATAAAGGCAAGAATATTATTAATTCCACATGTGGATCTAACTTTAAAGATCCGATCAGATTAAAGCTAACCAAGAGGATCTCTATTTGATCACATGACATTTCAGTAGCACATCTGTTTTGACTCTATAAGTAGCTCAAACAATTGTTTCAGATGCTAACAACACCAATAAAAAGGATAGTTACTATGATTATATGTTCTGGTTTTGCCCTAAAGGTGGAGGAATAATAATCTAAATGTGTTCCCCTACCCCACAAGGGTTTTTGCATCTTCTAGCTCTCCCTTTTTTCTTCACCAGTTTTTGCTCTTCCACCCATCTGCCTGACTCCCCTGCAGATGAGACCCCTTTAATTAGCCCTGACCTGATAATAATCTATCTAATAGGCTCATTAACGAGGGACAGACTGGCTTATTAGTGGTGCTGGAGCTCAAAACCCCAAGTAACAGACGGCCTGTGAAACAACTCATCACCATAAGACATATATGCATATGCATACAGAGGATGTGAGGTTTGTGTTTGAGCTCATACCTCAAGCAGGTCTATCATGCGGGTCATTTGGGAGTAGATGAGGACCCTGTGCCCCTGCACCTTGAGTCGGTTCAACAGGTTATCCAAAGTGTGGAGTTTGCCGCTCTCTGTGATCAGGCTTTCTTTATCTGAAACGAAAAGAAAACTAATTAACCCAGAGTCCCTGCGATCCAACTATTCATCTTGGGTTTACTGCTGAAATGAAGTTAGTTGGTGAGGGTAAAAAAAATACCCTATTAAAAAAAAAATAAAAACAAAACAAAAAAAATGAGAGATATCCTGTTTGCCCCTATCAGCAGTAACGATGGCAATGGTGTTTCTGAATATTAGGGCTTTTTGGTTTAATCTTTGTTTCAGTTAAAGTGATTTTCACTCCAGCTCCCACCAAAGGATTAAAACATGAAGAATGAAGCGACTTAGTTTCGTCTGATGCTGCATCACGTCTTCCCCCTTTTCTATGAACTGACCAACCAGAGCAGACTGGGCAGCAATCTGACCCCTGGTTTGCTGCTGGAGTGGTTCATTGATGAGGAATGAACAACATGTGGTGAACGGCCGAATTAGGAGAAGGTCAGCGCTGCCATCGACCCAAAGACAGGCACACTTCTGTGTTTGACCCAGGGGTCATGGCACCGGGAGGAGACAAGCAAAGGCTGACATGGCTGAGCTGGGGTTACAAAAGGGTCCCAATGGGAGAGTTAAGCTGGTCTGTCTTAGATTTGAATTGACAAATCTAAAACTTGTTTGCAGTTTCAACCTCAAGTTTTTCAAACCCTCCTAATCAGAGTTTCTTATTTCCTTTCAAAGTAATATAATCGATTGAATTCATTTGAGGCGTCCCTAATTTAACAGAAAAAAAAGACACTTTTACCAACTTTCCCGCTTCACTTTATTATAACCAGCAATACTTTTATTCTTTCAAAATATTTTAACCTTTGCATTAAAACCCTCTTGACAGTCCAGTACCATCCAGATCCTTCTGGCATTTGTATGCTAATACGTACCCAGACTGAACTATGAACTGTGACCTCAGTGGGATAATCCCTGATAAAGGTCAGGTCCTGCAGAGGTGTTAAAGAGGAACTAATAGAGGAGATGAATGGGCAAAATCCTCTGGGGACGTTCTCAAAAGGTCAATGACATATCAGAGCAGAAAGGTGTTAGCCTGATAAAGTCCTGGTTACATGGAAGCAAAGCTCCTTAAAAAAGATTACTTTCAGAGTTAATGTCTTTAATGTCATTTCTTTTCCCTTGCGGAATGATTTTTTTTGTCCAGCTTTTCAAAACAGGAAAATGCTGGTTAAATGAGCTTTAAAAGAGGCAAGTATCCCAGAAAACGTTAAAAGGAAGTCAGCCAAGAGCCTAGAACTTGCCAGAGAGTGTTACAGGATCTCATAATATTTACCTTGCCACAATATTTCTTGTCAAAGTGAATCTTTCTCAAGGACGACTGAGAGGTGCCTTTAGCATGTGGCTTCATTTGATGACCTGTAAAGCATTAACCCTGAATAGCTAAAGGTATTATATTTGATACACTAGTTTTTGAGACTTTAACGTTATCAGTGTCTTTTTTTTCTCTTGAAAAACCCAATGTATGCAATCAACAAGTAATGAACAGAAAAAGCATAATAAATTGAATGTAAATGCCTAATGTAATACAACTTAAATACCCTAAAAAATGAAAAACCAAAATATATATTTATTTTTTTATTTGTAGGACTAGTTCCAAAAAAAGTTGCATTTCCTAACCATTATTTCATGATTCAGGGACTAACATGAGAGCCACACGAGGAGGTGTGGGGGAGAAACTTGGCATCTTTTTGTAGCTATACTTTGCTTTTATTTTGGAGGAAGAAAGGAAGCGCTTCTTGAGTTGCACTGTTTGACTGACAGAGCTGACAAAGAAAAAAATGTATTTTATTCAATCATTATCAAACATACTTTTAACTATATTCCTTTAATATATTTACAGAGATTTGCATATTTCAAAAATGTTACCCATCAGGATCTAATGAGTCTGTTACCATCTACCTCATTAGCTTTATGCAAGTTTTTTTTTTTTTTGGATAATTTATAATGGGATCAAGTTCTACAAAAGAAAATAAATTGGTATTAAGATGATAAAGGGAGGAAAAATTGACAAAAAAAGGATAATATATGGTTTGCCTTGCAGAAATGGAAGCAGAAAATAATCAAAACTCCCAAAATGTTCCCCTGTGGAGGTCAACATCAGTCAAGGCCTTGTTTGATCATAGTAATACTACCTCGCTGCAGTTGGAGCCGCCGGAGCGAGGCGGTATTAGTGTGGTACGGCTTCCATGAAAACCCTCTTGGAATAAAGAAAGAAAGTGATGCAAAAAGGTTTAAGGCAGAGGAGACATTGAGACTTTCTGTGGATCACACATATGAGAAGAGAAAATGGCCCAGGCAGAGTATGGGGTGCAGAAAGGCAGTATTAGCCCTGGTGGTGACGGTGGTGATGTTGTGGTTTGGAGCAGACAGGGCCCTCTTACCGCAGGTGCCAGTGGATCCATTGCTGGTGCTCAGTCAAAGACTTCCTTAAATCCATTGGGCCATACCAGCAAACACCCAGACACTAGCCACCACTTGGCAAACATCTAAAGGTTGATATAGGCCAATATCGTTTAGCTCTTGAAACTCATCTGTTTCTGTTTAGCAAATTCAAGCATCTGATCTGTGATCTCAGTGTAGAAGGGTTAAACGTCTCAATCAAAGCATTTTACCAAATTAAACCTGTTCCTGAACAACATGACAGTCAATTCACAAGAACGCTCAACCACAGCGGTGACAATACATCATAAGCCTATTTCACTTTCTATGACATTAAAAAGATAAGGAAGTGATCAGCAAAAAGGAAACAGATTGAAGCTAACTCTGTCGACAAGGGAGACAAACCCTGCAACTATTCAGACTTCCCACAGGGCAGAGCGAGGTGGCTGAGTTCAACGACTGCGGCATGCAATCTAAATATTGCAGCCGAACCCTACAAAGAGATGCCAAGAAAGTGAATAATTTCAATTTGGGAGGGCTTTAGTGGTCTGTGTCACTCAGCCATAACATTTATGGCTTACGTTGTCAGCTACATGTGGTTGTAGAGAAATGCATGAACGCTTCAAGCTCTACACAGTAATGAAGCTCTTAAAATGAATTATTAGGGGCTTTGCAGAGCTTTAATGGAAAAGAGCTTACATAAAATATTAACTTTGTATTAAGATTTTTTAATATTGGTCAACAATAAGTAGCTTGTAATTGTAAAGCAAAGGAAAACAAATATGTATAGGATTTTTTTTATATAAAAGAATGCTAAAAATAATCATATTCATCAGATAAGGTCAGAGCTCCTTAGAACCAACTGAAAGCCATTAAAGGTATGAGTCTAACAGCTGTGAACATCTTTCGATAACATCTTAAGCTCAGTCAGACTGAATGGGGACCATCTACAAAGACATTGTCGAGTCTTACCAAAGATCCCCAACTAGTTCAGCTCTGGACTCTGACCAGGACATTTTAGCAGAGGGCAATGGCTGACCTGCGGCGTTAGTGGTTCTTTCTTAAGGATACTATTCGGGTTGAGGTGAGGCCTCCACCCTGATCTTTTATCTTTTGTTGCACCCGAGTCAGGGCTGTCAAATTGGTTCCAGAAAGGGCCGTGTGGCTGCTGGCTTTCTTTCCAACCAAGCAGTAGCACACCAGACTCCATTCATCTCAT
>JAUZNJ010069617.1:0-25970 GCA_034780135.1 Jordanella pulchra
GGGAAAGAACCACAAGCCGGATTCGAACCTGGGTCGCCCGCGTCGAGGACTAAGGCCTCCATACATGGGTCGTGCGCAATAACCACTGCGCCACCTGCACGCCCAGCATTTTCTATCTTTAACATTTTTTTTCTCTTCAAAATTAATGTTTTTATCCAACAACCGCTAAGTCATGTGACTGATTGACACCAAGCTGTCAAATCGCTAAACTCTACCAGAAAGACCAGGGTGATTTTTATCCAGTTTATTGGATTTTCTTTTTCTTATTAACCTTCAAAATAAAAATAAAACTATTTATGTTCATCGTTAAGTGAGCTACAGCTGCAGTAACCAGTTTCTTACCTGAGGAGGGCGCCAAACAGATGAGTTTTAGACACACAAGCAGGATTTTAACAAGCTGTCAAAATAATTTAGTTATAGTTTATTAGCAACAAAACCCCCAAAAAGTTAATTTAGGGGCAAATCGTTGTTTAAGACAAAAAGCGTTTTGATGAAAAACCACTTATTGCATCTTTGTGTTTAATGCCTGGCTACAAGCTTAAACACAGTAATGCAGCGAGTTTTTAAATACCGCATCCATGCAAAAAAAAAAAAAAAAAAAGCTTGTTTGCACTAAAATATCTCAGACTTTTCTATGGAAAGAGTTGGTTTATGCTTAGAGGGCTGGACCCTGATTAACTGGAATATTTCAGGCTCTTTTAGAAATCAGTAAAAGGGACTCAGTGTACAGTCGTGTATTTCAATTTCTCTTAATTTGATTGTTAATGTGGAAGCCAATTAAAAGCCAAATTTCTGTTTCTCCCAAAGTTGTAATGTTATAGAACAAATGATCACAGGAGGGGTTCTGAGAGGACCACTGTCCTGTCAATCTCCCAAAAAGAGGGGAAGCGAGAAACTGGATGCAAAAAGGCCAATTGATTAAAAAAGGAAGAGCAAGGCGGATAAGTGCAGCTCTTTATTGGAGCTGAGGGAGAGCTGCAGGGTCGAAGGGCAACGTCAGCAAAGATTCACAGCTTTTCAATATTTAGTGATTTTATGCCTTGTTCCAAATCCTCAGTTTTACCCATTCTAGCAATATGAAAACCGTTTCTGAGATTCATCATTAATGACAGAAGCCCATCCTGACTAGTCTGCAAGGTCATTCATCCCATAGCATGATGCTGCCACCTCAGCTCAACATGGAGCTTCATGCTAAAGATTGAATACGAACTAAAGTGGTTTTGTTTTTAATGAATTTGCAAAAATATCCAAAAAAAACTTTCCAGACAGTTTTCAGGATATAAACTCAAACAGAACCACAGGGGAAAAAAATAAACTGATCTGTTGCTCAGTGGACCAGGGTACAGTTTGCCTTTCATGTGGACATTTTTCCCCCCAAAATCCAGAGGATGATCTGGATCATCTGCTGAATCTGAAGTCCATGACTAGCAGTCCTCAACTCCTCATTAAGCTTTATGAAGAAGCAGTGATCCAGCAGGAGTCCGGACCACTGGACCAACCAGGCTGCACACGTAAAACCAGACCCACCAGCAGGCAGGAGGTATGAGGCCCACCTTTCTGCATTACACAGGGTTCCCACACCTTGGATCCACCGACCATTAACCGACCGCTACCACTGCTGGTGGCCGAGTTCTGAGATCAAACAGCTGATCCAATTAAAATGTCACATTTAAGCAGATTGACGATTCAATAAAGGCTCATCAGGATCAACTGATCAACAACCTTGTCTGCTCGAAATCCGTCAGCGTGACTAATTCACCTCAGAATATCTCAACTGGCAGGTCTACAGAACCTATTGTTAGTCCGATTACTTTGGCTCAAAATATGTTTAAACCAATCATGAAACTTTGTGCATGAAGTGATTTTTGTGTGATGGAAACTTATCAGAAGAAAATAAAATGAGAGAAGTTGTTGGATCCGAGTCCAAAGGATATTGAATTTACAGCCTTTGTTCTAATAGTCGACATTCACATTTGCAACTCCTGGACTGTTTAATGGTGGGAGAATATTTGTTTGGGGCCTGTTCAGTTAATGTGCTGCTAAATGGTTCATTTTGTAGCTTCATGTCTGCTTAAAATGACCTCCGACCCCCAACAGGAAGCAGAATGTTTTAGACCTTTGACAGCCAAAAAGCTCTTCAGTTCGGCGGCGTCCTGACGGACAAAAACAAGCAACCAGTCCGTTCTTTCAAGTTCCATTTAATGTTCTAGCAAAAGGATTATGTGACTGTACTAAGGAGTGAGTAAAATAGAAAGTGCATTTCTTCTCTTCATCTCCTGCCGCCGTTTGAACAGAAATTCGAAGCGCTTTTCTTCAGCCAGAGGCGGCAGAATCCCGTAGAAACAGCAAAGGTGATCTGTTGGGAGTATTTGGTGGTACGGTGTCGATCAAAGGCACATCACAGCTTTGTATCGGACTTTGCTTTTTCTTTTTCAGGGGGAGATTGTTGCACGCGCACATAAAACACACAGACACATGCATGAGCCTTTAAATAAACATCAGCCAGTCCTGCTGTCTACAGTCACGTCAAAGGAAAGCAGAGGTGGAACAGCTGGATCCAGAGGTTGGTTTAGCCTTTTAATTTGGAGCCTGTAAAAAGGGGTAACATATGATTTTAAAAAACGTTATGATCCGAGTCAAATCAAGCAGTAGAGAGGCTTCGGTTACCTGTGTATGTTTTCTTCTTTTAAATAAGACGCTTTAAGAATGACCAATATATCCTCGGTTACAGCTATCACCGTTCAAAAAAAAAAAAAAAAACGACTTAACATTCAGTAAACATTCTTCTCTAAAGGTAGCTTCCCTTATATAATCTGTCATTTTCCTCTGCAGTTATGTATACATAAACAAGTTTAATAACATACCAATCAGTGGTTATTTCACAATTGGAAAAAAGCACAAAATGTTTACAGTCTTTTACAGGTGGATAAAAGTTTCTCTTAATTCTTTAATAAGGTCGTAGCATATTTCAGTTTGTCTCGTCGGCTCCCCTCCTTCACTACTGCTCTGTAATTAGATCTTTACATACAAATATTGACAAAGTGATGGCTTTGCCCTCTGAAGCCGTGAAGTCTTTACAGAGTAATAATCAGAAAAGGGAGGGAGAAGGGCTGAAGATGCTGGAAAAAAAGAAGGTAGGTAGGAGAGTTGGTGGCAGGGTGGGGGGGCTCAAAGCTGGCCCTCGCTGCAGTGGCCGTCCTGACTGCCGGCGGGCTTCTCTGCATCCTGGCCGGTCATGTCTTTGAGGAGGAGGGCGGCGCTCTTCTCAGAGAACTCGTCTCCGTCGGGCTCCAGGCCGTCGGGGCAGGGCAGCTTCAGGAGCTCCTCTCTGAGCTGAGCCGTGTGTCTCTGCGGCGGAAACAACCATCAGTACCTCAAACCTTTAACGCCTGGAACGGCTCGGCTAAAATCTACACAGTTAACCTGATCTGAGGCGTGACTAACGTGGAGCACTAAGGGAGCAGCGACTGCAGCTTTCAGGCTCTTCCTTTAATGCCTCATAACGACTTTTCCTTTTAAATCAAAGTGACAGTAAACAGAAATAGACTGAAACTTCAGCAGGTCAATAAGTTGTGGTCAGTTAGCAGTTTCTCCTGCTGGCATCTTCTATCCATCATTAATGTGTCTTTTTAATCAAGTTAAGACTTTTACAACATTTGTTATTTCATTTTTATAATCTAAAGAGCGTGTCTCTCAAAGATTACATTGGAAAATAATGATATAAAGAAAACAGCAAAGATCCTGTTTGGAGGTTTTTCTGTGGCTCACTGCTAATTTCCATGTATAACATGTGTTTTTTGTTGGCACTAATAATGACATTCACTCCATAAAGCTTAGGAAAATCGATGGATCAATCGATGGACCCCTGCAAAGCACTGCTCGTGGTGTTTAGCTCTGAAAAATGTACCTAAACTCAAATGAAACAGTAAATTAAAATTGGCCAAACATTTGAACAACAGTGACCAGTCCCAGCTGCAGGTTGAGCTGTATGTTAGCAGAAAGCTGCTCCTTAGCTCTTCACCAAAGCTCTTCATGTGTTGGAAGCTCTGCTCACTGCAGACCCGTCATCATGATAAAGGAAATTACCTTCAGAGCGGCGGCATGATGCGACATGGTGCGGCCCACCCTCTTGTCATTGCTGTACTGCTGGATGTCAGCGATCCACTCCTCACACTGAGACATGATCTCTACCCTCTTCAGGTAGAAATGCTTGTGGATCACCTACAGACAGAGTTAAGAAAGGAGAAGGACATTTGCACCGTAGGATTCATGTCTGGTATAAAGTATGACATGTTCTGATTGGCTGCTGCTGTTCTTCTGATTCCATTCAAGGTCCAACCTGCTGATCGGCTTTATTGGCCAAGACTGAGCAGACAAACCTTGAATCTGACCCCAGATTCCATAAACTCACTGATGCCAGTTATTTCTGAAGATGTTCAGCGTAACTTTTTACTGAACCACAAACCCTTGGAATCATGGTGGGAGTTCTCCTCGTGTGTTCAGGCTGGCGTTTACATTCCACCTCACCAGCTGGCTGAGCTGATATCTGATGAAACTCTGTCATTATTGTTCTTGGACATTTTAACAGCACAAACCAAACAAATACAAACGGTGGGAGAAGTATCCGAGCAGAGAAACCCTACCTCATCAATGTTCAACGCTTTTGACAGATAGAAGCTAAAATGACAGCTAATAGCAGTTTGGAAGAGAAGCCTAAACAGCCTCAATAATTCTGTTGTTGTTTATTTCCATTACAGTTGATATATATTCTTATGCCTGAAGCTCATGATGGTGAACTTTATCCGTTTCTATACACGTTACAGTCAGACAGATCAGATCCGGTGCCTCCTTACAAACTACTCTTCAATATCTCAAGGCCTGGACTTTAGGTGAGGACGTCTACGCAAACAGGAAGTTGTCAAAGATGAGGAGATTCTAAGTTGATGAGGATCATTCAGATCGATGAGGTCCGTCCAAAGCACCTTTAAGTTAACGATACCTTCTCACTATCCCAGGACGTCTGATATTCAGGGACTGAGGTCACATTCAGAGCAACGAACAGCAGTCAGCTTTGCTGCCCCTCCAGTCCTCATCCTAGCAACAGTGGCTGGGACCATCCCATCAGTATGCAGACAGGGTTCTGACAATAGGTCTGTTGCTGCTGCTCTGATGGTTCAGAATACACATCCTCTCCTCGTGCATCTCTGCTTTCAGTCTTTCTCCTCCTCTCTGACGGTCGTTCCACCCTCTAATACCAGGGTGTGGCAGCAGTCCCACGTTTCAAGGTCACACCTGTTAAGGCTTCAGTCTAAAGCTGTGTCACCGTTACATCATTACGATTCAAGGAAATATATTTTTAAACACCTTTTAGTGGAGGTGAAAACCTCGGCATACAGCAGGCTGACGTAAATCTAAGGAGCTGATGATCTGAAATAATCAGACGCGGTAGAAAGTCCTGCCAATCTCCATTGTGCTGCCGGTGCAGACGGGATAAGAACAGCGGAAGCTTTGAAGATCATCCTAAGACGTCTCTGACTGCGACTCATAACACTGACACATGTACATGTCATAAATCTAAGTGCTTCAGACGGCAGTTCAACAAGAGTGGCGGGACGCGCCCGGACAAGTGAAAGACCCGGCAGACGCTTGGGACACGTCGGTGGAGCTGCAGGGAGGACCACCGCTTCAGCTGTCACTTCTTCTTCTGCAGAAGGAGTCAAAACGCCAAACTAACTCCCACACACGGTGCTGTTAGAGGAACGGGCCGATGCACACGGTTGGTTGAAGGACCGCTAGTAATGATGGCTGATCAGGAAGCCATTGTTTGGCTCTGATGGAAAGAGACTGTAATTTGATCAGATGTTCTCGGTTCTGTTCAAGTGGAACATTTCTCGTGTTTCACAGGAGACGAGTGTAGTCAGACCAGCTAGATCAGAGCCTACAGAAGGCCCCTCTTAACCCCACAGGAGCTAAAGGCTTCAGATACAAGGAGGAAGCTTGGAGCCATGTCACTGCATCGACATGTGCGTCAGAAATGTATTTAAACAGAGATGGAAGTCCAGCAGAAATAGAAGCAGAAGAAGACAGCGAGAAAAGCCAAGCAACTAAGATGGACGAGGTTCTAGCAGCACAGATGCTCCTCCTTGCTGTTCAAGCATTTTATGATCATACAGCGACATAAGTTGTCACTGTTACAACAACTAAACATTTGGCGGTGAGGAGAGAGGAGCATCCAAGCTAACTAGAATTCATCAACGCTGTGGTAGCTTTAGCCTGCTAAGTCGTCTCTCTTCTAAAATATCCGCGTCTCTGTAGATTTTAATAGAAGCCTGTCTGGCTGCTTGAGGTGTTCACTCATTGTCTGCTCACACAAACAATCAGGCAGCTGCTGAGACACGATTGTTGCTGATCTGAACTCACTGCGGTTCGTGGAAAAGGGACTAATTCAACAGAACAGGGTGGTAGGAACCTTCAGAGGACAAATGAAGGAAAACATGTAGCAAAAACTCAATCTTATTCATGTTTTTATCATTCATTTTATCCTATTGGGATGGAAAGTTGTTTCCAACTGAGGAAGATCAGACTACTTCCTGTCAATCTGTGAAGTCAATGTTTTCACAGGCAGAGATAAGTTTAAAAATGTGTTGTTATATATTTACAGCCTCTATATGCAGTTTGGGCTGAACTCTATGTTTGTTGGGTTAGGCCCTCTGACTTTTTAGTCACCAGACAGTGGATACAGAGGCTGGAGCCGTTCACCCTCTGTGCTGTAATCAAACATGTTGGAGTCATTTCCAGCTTCTACAGCAATATTGTTGACTTGGGAGTAAAAAAAATAACATCTAAAGATTCAATTTTACATCTGATAATCAGGCCCTGACGTCTGATTGGCTGTTTTCCACTGAACAAGGCAGGACTTCTTCCTGGTTTGCTTTCACCCTGACACAACTTCTTCACTACAAAGTGCAGAAATAACTTCAAGCAGCCTGGATGGAGAGCAACCCGAAGCAGAGGCAAATATGATGCTAACCTCTTTGAAGCACGGAGACGGGTTGCGGATCTGTTCCAGCATGGCCCATTTGACCGTGGCCTGCCGGATGTTGCCGTCGTACTCCCGGGAACTCTGGGTGCCACTGGGGGTCCCGCGGGAACGCTCGTACCCAGGCTCGTTGAAGTAGGGCTCAGCCACTAGGATGAGGGACTGTACAGAAACTAGCACCTGAAACAGAGGAGAAGAGGCGTGGTTAACATGGACGGCCAGAAACAGGCTCCCTGGCGCAGGCAGCAGGAGACCTACTGATCTGCCCTCATTTCCGTTATTGATCCACTGAATGCTAATTAGAGCAATAACTGAAGGAACGTCTCCATGGAGACGCAAACTCTGCAAATAAGGGAGAAAGAAACAAGAGATTCAACTAACCTGGGACAAGAATCAATTCCTGTCCTGAAAAAATGATGTGATGATGTGTAGAAAGGAGCCAATAATGGCGACGGGCTGAATTAGACCCAGCAGGGTCTCACTTCTAAATGATGCTAAAGCATGTAGTGGATAATAAAAAGGGGAGGAAGCCAATGCAGCCGAGGATTTTGGTTCTGAGCTCTTGGGACGTCTGAGGACGACCAGCGATAACAGGACGTACTTTTAGAAGAACATGAAAGTCTTCTGGTGGCATGTAAACAGCTTAGGATCCAGACTCTCTGCTTTCCCTCTGCATGTTCTAGTTCTAAGTTTGTTTTTTTTCCTGTGGTCACACTTTCACTGATGAAGAAGGGCCTGGTCAGAGTGTCAAATCAATGCTCAATGGTGGAAGACAGCTCCAAGAACGACTGTTTAATATGTTAAAGGAAAAATAAACCTAGTAGATGTTTGCAGGTGAGAATAGAGCTGGAAAAAACTCCTGTTTCATTTTATTTTGATTGCTAAACAAACCAGTCTGGTTAAAATAAGCCTTTAGCAGACTGTGGTTTCCTTTTAGCCAAGTAGAGTTTAAACCAAAAACGAACGCAGTTTGTAAAACTTTATCTCCCCCTAAAAATTTAAAGCACTAAATGTGGAAAAATGGAAGCTGCAAAACTACAGAAATAAAAAAGCAACGGTGAAATGAAATAATCAGAAATAATATTTTAAGACATGAGATCTGTTCATGTCGATGACTTTAGCCTCACATGATGGACCGCTGTCTCACCTGTAGAAAGCTTGAGGTCTGTGGGTTCCACTTCTCTTCTGGTCTCCCGTGCCAGGTGTTAAGGATGCTTAAACACACCTGGAGAGAGAAAGCATGTAGGTATCAGCCTCAGCAGAATGCATCAGAAAGCATTAAAAAGTAAACAATGGAAGTTTAGAAGAACAAAACAATGATTATAGATGACAGTTGGGCCTGTTTTTCAGTATCTAGTCCTGTTTCTCTCCTAACCACAGCTATAGGCTGAACTTTTACTGTGCAAAGCCATTAACTGCTTACATTCATTGAGTTTCGCCATAATGTTAGGGCAAGCTTCCCAAAGTAGGGGCTGGGACTCCTGACACCAAGTGGGGGGTCGCTTAATAGTTTCCACAATTCTTTCACAGGGTACCAATCACTGTTTTCTTCTTCCTTTTTCTTTTTTTTTTGGTTGTTTAAAGCATAAATAAATTTGTCTTTGATGATTTTATCTGCAATCCTTGAAGACTCTTCTGTATTTGGGGGGTTTCCAGTAAAGCGGAGATGCTGTTGGGCTTTTTGGGAAGAAAATCTACAGATTTAACAGATATCAAACACTTATTTAGCCAGCTCATCCAAGATCCACTGATTGTTTTCTTGAAAAAGAGAAACATGCTAATGAGCAGTTTGGTCGCGCAACTTAATTTGTTGCAAAAATATTCATTGAAATCAATCAGGATTGTTCCTCCACAGTCAGACTATTCATCCATCAGTAATCTGTGTTTTCTATCACTTCAATTCAAAGTGCTAGTGGTTCCTCAGAGTTCATTACACAAATCCATGCGGCCGCTGGCTGATTCCCAATTAAGGGTTCAACATTTTGACCTCAATCTCTAAACGGAGGGAAGTCTGTCTGGAAGAAGCCTCCAGAGAATTCAACCTCCAAATGTCACATTAAAATACAAATTATACTGCAGAAAGATGACGGTGTGTTTAGATGTGCAAGACTTGAGCTGCTGCTGCTTTTCTTCTCCATTGTGATATAATCAATAATAAAGAGAAGAACTGATCTACAATAAACAAAGTGAGGCTTAAGTGAATATAAAGTGTGAGCATGTAAGCAGCAGTAAAGAACCATAGAGGAAGACTCACTTTTCCGTCGTTGTACAGGTTTGGATTGAAACGCACGCTGTGTCCGCCAGTCGTCTCCAGATTAACCAGTGGAGGGGAGTTGGGATAATCCTGGGGAAAATAGACGTCGAACTCGAAGCAGCCGTTGGCGTATGGGGTGTCAGATGGGCCTGTGATCAGAACCTGTAACACAAAGCAGAACCACTTTGTTTTTAAACAGAAAAAAATCTAATTTTACTTAAATATATAAATATTCTGATAATCACTTTAAAAATAAAAGTGTTCCCATAGCTAGCATTGTCAATTATGTATTTCAGGAGCCAAAAGGGAACAAACTTCCTGCCATTACCTGAATATAAAGATGTGCAGTGAGTGGAGGAGGAGTGAAAACAAGCAAAGACGACTATGGATCGTTCTAGTTAACATTTTCTGTTCAACCGAACACCAAGAAAAGACGAAAGAGCAACTGTGAGAAAACCAAAGGAGCCTGAACTGTAACGGTAAGTCATTCATTTAGCGCACCACTAGGTGGCAGTAAATGGAGCACACTGTGGCTTTAAAGCAGGACATCCCTGATTCTCTCTCTCTGAAACACACACATCCTCAGAGGTAAGCTGGGGTTCAGTGTCTGCCCCAAGGACACTGGGAAGGAAATGACTCGTCAGCCTTATAGATCACAGCATCCAGACACCGTTCAGCTCCTCCCATCTCTAGGCTACATACAATAAATCAAACCTATCTGACAACACTCTGCTTTAACGGGAAGGTAGAGGGAAAAAAATCGCTCTTCTATCCTTCAGCCAATCTCAGGCGTGTCAAGCAGGCTGCTACCAACAGCTCTATGCAAACATCTCAACATTTAGGAGTTTCTATTTTGATTCTCCGCTTCTGCCAAGATCGAGTCAAACGGAGACATTTTGACATTTAGGAATAGAAAGTCAGCCATTAATCAGAGCATGAGCTGAGGGGAAATTCATCCAAATGTCAGTGAAGCTGTGGCAGAGTCGAAACCAACCAAGAGACCGACAGCAGAGCCAATTTAACAGATGAGTTCACGCCTTTCACTTCACAGCTCGTCTTACCTTCATGATGTCGAGCCGCTCCTCGTCACAGCGGACAAAGACACTAGACGAGGACGACAGAGGGAGAGACGTGGACAGGGTGACGGCCTCCTGGGCCAGGCGGCGGGACCTGGCCGCGCTGTTGGTATCGCTGGCGTTCTTAACCTGAGACATGTAGTGGTAGTTGACCTTGAACATGAGCTTCCCTTCTTCATCTTCTGAAACCATCTCAAAGGTGTCTGAGTGGGGAGGAGATGAAAGGTTAGGAGGATGTGGCTAAACCCCACAAATAAAACAACAGATTGACTGTAGACTGCAGCACCATGGTGGACACGGGTCACCAGCGTTTCCCGTACAATGAGCTTCCTTGTGGCCCTGCAGAGTAGCTTTGTTCAAGAGGCTCATCAGGGAACCTGCAGACCTGGTTAACAATGAACTAGTTGGAGGAATATGTACTGGAACAATCTCAGCAGCCTCAGAATCAGCCTTGGACAACAACAACAAGGCATGGCTCCAGAATCCGGTCCGGTTTATATTTCCTGTTTAATGGATCCAACATAAACTTTCAGTGGTTCCGTTAGTAAATCTAAACTCTGGATAAACTCCTTCAGTTCTCTCCTAAATCGACCCGTTTAGCCGCGCTGCATGGAGGAGCAGCACAACTTCTCTAATCAGAAAGAGGCGACAAAAGTGGAGGACATTACGCTAACGTTTAGAGCAGGATAGAAGAAAACATGTTAGGACGGTAGATGGCTCCATGAAGGTCATTATCTCATAAAGCCTTCTCCAAGTTCTAACATTCCTCTTAGAGCAACAGAACCAGAACCACCTGTTTAAAGCTCTGCTAACAGAACAAAGTCTCTCAGCACTGATTGGTGGATTAAACTAAAAATATAGAGCTGGATCAGTTACAGCTGGATACAGCTGGAACTATTAATAGTTAAAATATAATGGATTTTTTTAAAATTCAGCTAAGAAAACTCAAATTAAAAAAAAAAAAAAAAACAACTACTCATTCAATCAATAAGATCAACCATCTTTAGATTAATTCAGTAATTGATTACTTCCATACTTTACAATAAACCGTTTTCTAGATGATCTCAGATCTACCCGAATCTCAGCAGCACAAAAAACACTTAAAACACCTATTTTCCTCTTATTAATTCAGTAAATTTATTGATGCTATATAAATAGACTTTATAACGGGATTCATTTTACGTTTCAAGAAGGGAGCAGATATAAAAACACTATGGGTAGCATTATATTTAATATATTGCATTAATGATTTACTAGATGCTTAAAAAGAAATCGCTTGAAAAACTCTGCAGCATTTCAAAGAATTACTCTGTAAAAGCATTTCCATAACAACGAGCATTCAGCACCAAACATCTTTGCATTGTTTATTTCTGTTGCTCCAGTTTGGCGGCTTTAAAAGGTCTGAAACAGAGTGTTATATATAAGAGTGTTTGGAGTCATCACAAACACAGAGAATATATATATATATATATATATAAACCACCAAGTTCTCTAACCTTTAACTGTGGATTCATCTATTATGCTGATAAACCACAGGACTGATGAACAAGCATGAATTAAAAAGACAAGCAGAGGTTCAAACCCACCAAACTGTAGTTTCTTCATGGCAGCAACGTATTTCTCCTCTAAAGAGCGGAGCACAGAGAGCGGCTTTGGTCTGCTTGACACCTTCTTTGAAAACTCAACCAGTTTCCTCTCTGATGGAGAAAAAAAACAGCAATTAAAAACAAGAAATCTATTACATTTGCGATATCAAAAATCCCAGTCTAAATTAAATCCCCTGAAAGGTTTTGATGCGTTTTTTTTTTTTTTTCCCACCTATGAAAATAATTTCCAAACAATCTCAGAATATTCTATCCTTTAAAGACCAACGTGTTTAAGGAACTCCACATCTTTTGTTGGAAAAAAGTTATAGAAATAACAATGATTTACTTACCTGGCTTTTTATTCAGCTGAATATTTAAAACAAAAACACATTTATTGTCCTTCAGGACAAAAAAAATAAAAATAAATACATCCTAGAACACTTATGAAACCATTTGAAATTAGCAAATCTTTGAAAAATACTTCAGGGTGATAATTGTTCTGATTCAAACTATTTGGAGTTAAGAAGAAAAAAAATCATTTACTTTCACCATAGAGCCTTTATTGCCTCATTTACTCACCATCACTGAACATGATCTCTGTAGATGTGCTGCTATAGTCGCAGGATGCTGGAGGACAATTTTCTACTCTACTTCTATTCTCCAATTTTACATTTGTTAACTTTATGTTATCCTTTTGTTTCTTGTCATGTTAGCTTCATTTGGCCAGTTAAGGCACCGTGACACGTTGTGGACCGCCACTATTTATATATAAACTCAACTAAACATCAGTGGTGAATCGGAATATTAGAATCTAAATTTTTGGAAATGGGGACAAAGTGTCTCGGGTCGATAGACAAAAAAACAATAACAAAACAAAAACCGTTTCCATTTACCCCAAAAAAGTCTCGACCTACCGGAAAGCATTTGGATGGTGTCCAGAATTTCTTAAGGGTTAAAAGTCGGGGAAAAATAAGCCCAAGTAATTCTGATTTAAACAGGAAGAATAAAAACAAACATGGGAACAGCATGATAAGCTGATCATAGCCCGACCTCTTCCATTAAACAACACTCCCCTCCTACAGTCAGGTTGGGACTTTCTGCCAGTGGCCGTCTCTTAACGGAGGGGTCATAAATCTGTCACATCTTCAATGCTGCCAGCTCCACTCCTCACCTCTCTGATTAATCATGAGGGACACGGCAGGCCTCATCGGGGAATGTTCCACATTAAGAGCTCTGACAATGATCTCAGGCTGTTTCTTTTATTCCACATGCAGCCCTCCATTACAACTAATGGGCCGGTTCCCACCCCACTGATTGGTCAGAGGACTTTTTGCGGGTCAGGCAGAAAAAGCCTCTGGTGGGAGCTTAGAGTAGCAGGAGCAATGGAGTGGATTAATACTGTGTAGTATGAAGCAACAAGGTCATGTGAGTGGAGTGATGCGTCAACGTGTAGGGGACGTCTCATTGATGGCCCGACTCTTCAAGGTGACTAATGATTGGGATGAAGAATCGTCCTCCTGTCCATCTATAGGACCAGTTTTAACATGTCTCTTTATATTTTTCTCCAATTTATTAGCATTTCCTGTTGGCTTTACTATAGATTTCAGATCTTTAGGCTCAAAGGTTCCTACAGTTTATATGGCAGCAGTTATCCTGTGTATACACACCCTGATTAGCTTGGCGCAGGCTAGTCGTAGCGGCGTGGACAATCTCAGCTGTTCTCTGGATGTCAGGCACCAGCAGGGTCAGACCCTCAGGCTCTGGGTCTGACCCGTCTGGTTTCACAACACCTTTGCTTTTATCTTTCTTTGACCTGGAACACACAGAAACACACTCATGAAACCAGAACCAGGGCAGAAGCTCTTAGCTGGGGCTTGTCCCTAGAGGGCAGGATGGATTCCACCAGTGCTGTTACTGATGGGTTCTTTGACAGGATATCCAGGCCTATTTGTGTTTCAATCTGGTTTGGTTACCTTCATGATCTATTTGATTTAGACAAAGAATAAAATTATGAACAACCAAAGGAAGGAGCTGTTTAGATCACGACCGGAGCAGTTAGCAACAGAGCTAAGCAGGGAAGGTACAGGTGCTGAGCCTTGTGGAACCTCACATGAACATGTTAACACAGAAAGGTCCATCAAACAGTCCTAGCAGCTCTTCCTTCCTCTGCATTCATCCTACACTCTGATAGAAGACACCTTTGAGGCTTGAGGCATCAAATCCAGATGACTCCCAGATTCTTTGATCCTGAGGTTTTCCAGGCATCAAAACACCAGTGGGAAGAGACCCTGGAGCAGACTCATAACTCGCCTCACGGACCACTGTAAGAGTTGAACGTGGAGAATAGACGAGGGGGGACGTGATGGCGGCAGGGGGGTTCCTCTGATGCTGCCACATGCTTGCTGAAGAAGAGGAGCAGGTGGATGATAATACTGGTTTGACCTGTAAAGCTTCTCAACATGCTACAGTTGATGTCCTAAGTGGATGTTCTCGCTATGTGAAGAAGAAGTTGTTCTTCCTCCTGCCTCATCAAATGAACAAAACTGCCAGGAGTTTGCTGGCAGAGGGCTGCAAATAGATAAATCTATAGCAAATACTAAAAGTAATGCAAAAACAAAATTCAGACGGACAGAAAAAGAAAATCATGTTAAAAAGAGCTGCTCCAGACCACCAGGGGGAGACGACTCATCTCCAAACCTTCATATGCAGGAGCTCTGAACCGTCCGTGGATGTCGTACCTGAGGCGATTGGTGTACGTGTCCACACATGTCTTCATCTTGGCCAACAGCAGGCCTACAGAAGTCTGTCCCTCAGAATGCTCTTCGTCCTCCTCCTCCTCCTCGTCTTGTCCAGGGTCCCCAGACAAAGGCAGCAGCAGTGGAACCAGCGCGGTGTAGGTGGAGATGGCCCTCAGCAGCTCCAGTAGTGCTCTGTACAGCGGAACGTGGCGGGCCATATCCAGAACTGGATGGAGAAACAAAAAAAAACAGTGATGAGCTTCTGAAAAATGGAATCTACACGACGACAAGGCAGACGTTCACTTTTAGTTTCAAAAGAAACAAAATGCTTTTAATCTTTGCTACTCAATGCCACTTTTATTCAGTTCTTAAGGTATTCAAGGTAGGTCCTTCAAACACTTCGGAACAGGAACGCTAAAAATCACGACCATGTTCTGTTTTTAGATCATCCCTAAAAAAAAAAAAATAAAAAAAAAAAAAGTGCTGCAACTGCAGACAAGAGCCCAGTGACGGACTCACCGCGACGTTACAGTGATGTAAATAAGAGCATAAACGCTGAGAGGTCACTGCAGCCATCTTTAAATGATGAAAACACGTTTTAACAGTAGCTCTGCTGTTCTGTTTTAAAATCACTGTACCACACACAGGTGACTCAAACCTCGGCGCCAGGAGTCCCAAATCAACCAACCTGACAGTATAGCAGAGCGACATACCGTGTCTATTTATGATAGATCTACATAACCGTTCATAGGAAATCAAACCTGTTACCCAACAGGTTCCTGTTTTGGGAGATTTCATAAAAACATTACTAATGCGTAAAACATGTTCTTGTTTATTCAGTCCCGTCCTTCAACTACTGGTCAGTTTTCTGTGTCGTCAGGAAGCTTTGTTGGCTCCAAATGAATAGAAGAAAGTTTGGATTTATTTTGTCTGTTAACATCTCAGTACCAACCAACCCCAGGAGAAAATACAGCTCAGGAGAGGCAAACAAAAAGCCAAAGCATTTCCAAACCAGTGGAGTGAGAGCAGGGAGCCGATTCCTTCAGGCCACAAAGAGAGCGTGCAGGTCTGAGGTCCTGAGTGGGTAGGAACACTGTGACTCACAGCTGGACGGTGTCAGGGCTTTCTGAGCCTGCAGGGACACGTCCGCCTCTGTGGACAGCGCATCAAAGCAAAGCTTTACCAGCTCTGAAAATATTCAGCCAAGGTTCCTTCACACTGAAATGTGTTTTCCTAAAAATCTTCTCTTGTCTTTTAAACACAATGTGTTTTTTTTCTAACATTTGGTTATAAAAAATGAGAAAAGCTAAAGACAATAAATACAACTACAGGTAACGACCACTTTGGAAACATCTGTGATGAATCCAGCTTAAAATAAGATTTAAAAGCTTGAATTGGAGGAGTTCTGGGTTAAAGTAATGAAACTATTTTTGGTTCTGTGAGTTCGAGAACGGCTTTATTTATTTAATACTGCTGTTATTGCAGGTAACAATATTATCCTAAATGAATCCTTTTCAGAAAACCAACCATGCTGCTCCCTGCCTTGAATAAACTCCCACAATGCTTTGCTGCATCACTGACATTTCAGATGAACAGAAACCACACGATCAATTCTCTCTCCTAAACCCAAAAACTGGATGTGAATAAACATCGGTGCTCTTCATCAACCTGGACCGATGCCGATATGTTAAGATATATTGTGCTTCGCTCGACATTCCTGTTGAATTATTTAGGAGGTTGTCAAAAAACTCCCCAATGAGCCAAATAAACACAATTCATGCAACATGGAAACTGCTGAACAGGACACGGATCAGATTATCCAATCACAGACAGACGTCTTCCCTGCTGGTTAAAAGATATTTAAGAAAGATCTGCCCATTTTCATTGATAACCGATCCAGAGTTTACATCAGTATTATTACTGATATTAATATTGGATAAACAACAGCTTTCCTCTTCATTCCTCACAGATCTATCTCCATTTTTGTATTGTTGTTATTTTGGATGGAAATATGCTTTAACTTCGATCTGAGAGCATTTTTCTACAGCGATTTGTAATCAAAGGAAAGAAAAAAGTCTGACATCCAAAATACCTCACAGTAATGTAGGAGTTAGTGGTATCACCACCTTTACATCATTAAATCACACATTTTAAGGACGCTGACCTGCAAACTAAAAGGTTTTAGCCAATCAGACTAGGACACGTTTACTGGGCCGACTGTATAGAAACAGTCACACTAGGATCCCAACTGGCTGTATTAACTCTGGAGGAGAGCAGGTCCTTTAGATGGACTGTGGGCAGCGCTGCCAACAGGAGGGAAGCGGTCAGAGACTCAAACAACTTTGGTAGTGATCCGACCACAATCAGATGAATAAATGGAGGATTTAGTTCAAGGATCCAGCAGCTCACTGTTATTCCCAGTCTGCTTCCTGTCCTGTTATTGTTTTCCCTTCCTCCTCCTCTCTGCAGGTCTGCCTCCATCATAGAGCAGATGAGGGGCTTAGTTTCAGTCTTGAATGGAGGATTTTCCTCCTTCCTTTCTTTCTTTCTCTCCTTTTGTTTTGGTGGAGGCTGTGTCGGTGTGTGGATGTGTGTCGGTGCTACAGCAGCCCCTGTAGCCATGGAGAGGAGGAGACGACTGTGAGACGGAGCCATCCCCCTCCTTTTTTCTATTCTTCACAGCCACCAGGACCCGTCCTCCCTTTCTCACCGTCTCCCGGTTTGGTTATGCAATGCACAGCCCTCCCACGGTGACTAACCGGTGTGGGAGATCCGACCGTAACGCCGCTATCACTGCTGGTTGCTACAGATCTATCGCGCTGCGGAGACCAACGATCTCTGGATTTCACTCCTCCTTCTGTCTCTGCTGTGACATTACTTGCCAGATTATAATTTGTGGGACCCGTGCGGGGGCTGGGTGTCACCCACAGTCAATCGGCTCACCCGGCAGACATGACGGAGCGCAGCGCTGCCACCGGGGTTTCATTTATAGGCAGCTTTCTACTCCAGTGACAGACACTGAAGTCAAAGGCAACAGGATGAGTCGATTCATGGAGACGCCGTGGAAGAAGGCGGCAGGTTCCAGAGGCAGAGTTTAGGAGGAGGAGAGAACGGGAGGGGATGAAAAGATGAGGGGCTGGGATGGAGGAGAGGCGACTGGAGTCCAATAAGCTGAATGAAAAAAAGAACAGACTTCTGAGGGCCGAGTAAGAGGAGGAAGGAGATGGAGGCATTTGATAGGTGGAGCTGAGGAGGACGGGGAAAACATTTCAAACTGAAGGCATCCAGTCCATCCCTCCTCTTCCTCACCGGAGGATCCACACGCCCACATCTGTTGTCCAAGGACCCAAAAAGCATGAAACACCTGAAGGTGAGCCATCTTCTCTTTCTAGCCATGTAATCTAAAGGCGCTGCTGTGAGATCCAGCTCAGGAAGGAGGGAGGAAACGGGTCCGTTTCACTCTCCGAGCTGCATCTTCTCACTGAAACTTTGGGGTTTGGAGGGAAATCCTTGCAGCTGTCATTCTAACACCTTCTCATGTCCGATGGGAGCAGCAGACTGTGTTCAGGCTCAGATGAAGCTGATGAAGCTCTGTGTTGTCCTCTTCTGTCCCAGGTGTCTCTCTGCCGGCTCAGCTGAACATCAGGACCATGGGAACCACGGTCATCACCCTCGACGATGTGCGGGCGCTGGAGCTCAAGGAGGAACAGGAGGAGTCCATCCTGGCCTTGCTAGGCATCGTCGGCACTTTCCTCAACCTCTTCGTAATAGTTTTTGTCTACATTTACACCACGCTGTGAGGTGGGCTGGATCATATCGACCCATGGTCAGACTGGAAGAACATGAACATCTCTCCCAGATCTAGATGCAGGAAACTCCAGAGAGCAGCTGGAGAAAAGGAAGCCATACCTCCAGACCCGGCGCTGGTGGAGAGATAGCGAAAGGCTGCAGGATGTGGACAGAAGCCAGGTGACCCGGCCAGCCGTTCTGGCTCTCATCGTCTCAGACCGCTCAGCCAAAGTACCAATGACAGATCTAACACCAACATCTCTAAAAACCGCTTCTCCACAAAGGCGAACCTAAAATCGTCCTAAAAATCTACAGTTTTCATGATAACCTGAAAGCATTAAGGTTGGTTTACGCTTCATTGAGGTGAAATTACACCGTTTTTTTCAGCATGGAAGCTGGAAGAGGTGCGGGTTTCCGAACAAACGACTGAAGGCGCAATTCAGCTCGTAAATAACGCCACTGCTAAGAACTGGAGAAAACTCGCAGAAAGGAGGAACTTTAACTGTTGGTTTGAGGCCTTCATGGTGTCTGTCCACTGTGGTCAACAGGAGTCCTTTTCAACATGACCCTCAGCCGACCAGGATCTCCAGGTTACAGCCAGTCGGGACGGCGTCTCGGCTGCTCTCTCCTCATGGCAGCTGGGGCTGCGCAATCATGCAACAAAATCTTAATCTAACAAAACGCAACTTTTGAATTGCAGAGTTAGAGTCATAATACAATTAATAACAAGAGTCAGACACTGACTGAAGGTCATGAAAACCAAAATCAACCCTGGAGAGAAACATGGAAGTGCCAATGGTCAGAGCAAATCCCAATCTTTTTAGTTCAAGTCGTTCAGCCTCTGGTGAACAGCCGAGCAGATCAAACACCAGTCGCTTGTTTTCTCAAGGAAAAAAATATATATTTAGTTTTTTTTTTTTTAAAAAAAGAACAACTTTTCTTTTTCAAGGTAAAGCTGAAGGTCATAAACAGTAAAGGAAAATCTAAATCGAATGCAAATATTGGTAAATACTTTGAGCTCTTCTGACAGGACGCTCTGCTGGAGACCAAACATCACAGCAGCTACACTAGACTTGGTTTCTTTGGTTGTTGTAAACCTAGAAGGTCAACGTGTCCAACGACGCATTGCATTGTGGGAAATAAGGCATCCGTCATTAGGAATGAAGGTTCATGTATGACTAGCAAGGCTGGTCACAGTAAGCAGAGCGAACATCGGCTGAGTTTTCTTCTTCTACATGCAGTGAGGTGCTGTAGGCCACACTGCCCCCTAGAGTCGACCAGAATATCAGAAAACAGCAGAGAAAAGGAACGATCGTTCCAGGAAGACCTCATGGTTCGGCCCAACGTCCTGCTGCAGACGGATCTCTGGGAGGAATAAAATCCTCTTCTTGGGATGAAACTGAACATTTCATGATCTTAAATCCACACGTGGAGATATTTTCATACAGCGACAAAGAACTTTACTTCAAGTTGTGATAAAAATGTTTAATATGTATTGTAAGATACAACTGAACTTCTGCTGTATTTTTTCCCTTCGTATTTGTTCAAAATAAGAAGTTTTTGGATGCGTCTCGACGTCAGGAAGGTTTTTGGTTTTTTACATTTTACGGTGTCTCACTTTGATCAGTGCTGCTTTTATGAATATTTAAAATAAGTCTACATGTATAGGAATAAGGGCTTTTTTAAAACAAACATTTGAGTAACGAACGCCCTGAACTTTTAACAGTAAACTAAGAAAACCAGAGGTGGGATTTTATGTTTTTGCAGCTGGAATCACAGAAAAAAAGAAACTCATGATTTTCAAGCTACAGTAAAAGCATCTAAAGCCTTTATTCATTAACTGAAAGGAGGAACTAGAAACTATAGGGTTAATTGTTTCTGAAGTTCACAGGGAAGGAGCAGAGCTGAACCGCAGTCTGGCTTCCATGACTCCAATCCTGGTTGGGTTTATACCACGGCTTGTTGGTCGGAGCCAGCTGCCATGGTGGATAAGCTTCTACAGGACTCGTTTCTACCGATATCTATCTGGTTTCTGTAGCGACGCCCTGCTCTACATTAGCATAACCAGCTATAAGCTGCAATGTTTGCGAGTCAACCTTTAACAGGCGCACACTTCAGAGCAGTTCTGTCCTGCCTCTTCCTCCATACTTTACTTGTGTTGCAACGTTAGTGCGCCATCCCCTGGCTTGGCAGGAGTATTACAACGTCTATAACAGCTCCTTATTAATATTTTTAATCAAGCTTTCCTGTTTGGATACCTTGCTCCACTTTGTGGATGCTTAAAGGTTTTACGTTCAGTTTTTAAAAAAGCTGCTTTAATATCTGCAACACAGAAGCGAGGCCAGAGGTACGAGGTTTTGGTCACACATGAAGTGATCAACCAACCACAACTATGCTCGATTGCATTCAGTGAGAAATGATGGGACTGAAACGTTGTTTCATCAGAGGCTTCGCCAGCGTCATACGTCATCTGTGTGCAGAGGGGAGCAAAAAGGAGAGAGGATAACCACCTCCAGTGTCCATCAAAGAGCAGACTAAATGTGCAGGAAATCTGGCTCCTGATGAAGATGAATTAGTATTGTAGCAGCTTTCAAAGGTATTATCTGTCATTAATTCCCAGTGATAGAGAGCTGGGAGACGGCAGCAAATAATACTGCATCCCACAAGGCTTTTCCAGGACAGTATTGATTAATGTGGAGAACTGCAAACTGTGCTGGGTTGAATGGGCAGCAGAGCTCAGCGGCTGCGGAGGAGGGACTGTAGCAAAATGAAAGGCCTGAAAGGTGAGACCAGGTGGAAAATGAAAGATGTTGACTGTAGTTGGAGAGAAGTCAGCTTACCGATGCTGCAGCAGAGAAATCCTCACATTGTCTTTTAAGGTTTAAATCTGTTTTTACCTTTTTGCACAGCTTCATTGTAGCATAGCTCAGCCATTATGTTTTATTTTTTGGTAAAGGAAGGTTCTGTTTCTGCCCAAACACAATAAAGTTGGCCAATAGGACGATGTCTTAATGTCCTGCGTTTTTTTTTTATTCATTGGCCTCAAACTATGATGCAAATGTCAAACATCCAATCAAAACAGGACAATGGATGGAGAAGCTCAGTCCGCCCCCCCCCCCTTACTCTGTTGGAAAAAAAATCTCTTTTATTCTTGGTTTATTATAGACAAACTAGTTGTCTTCGTATTTCCCTTTAAGGATGACGGCAGCTAACATCTACCAGACGGTTTAACCAAATGGAAACTGTATGATACGGCCGGCAGGACGCCGCCATATGGCAAATATCTCATCATGACATTAAATACTTGCTTCAAATATTCATTATTTTTTTATCTTTCCATTACTTTAGCTTATGCTAAACAAACAGATTAATGATTTTATGGTTGCTAAGCTTCAGAGGGATCAGTTACAGGGGGTTATACCTCCGGATGTCCATTAAAGGAAACACCCAAACACACTGCTTACGATTAGGACATCCAGAAACGAGGTCCTTCCTCAGGTAGCACTTCCAGATGCCTGAAGCATTTATTTCAAGGCAACAGGATGAGTCGATTCATTTCAAGTAACCAGAGGAGAGTCTGCACTGCAAAGGGATGTTCGCCATCATGCAGCTCAGGAAGAAACTGGTTCTGTTCAACAGTGATAAACATGTTTTACTGGGAAATGTGCTAGTTAGCGATGCATCACTACCAGGACTGATATCGCGGGACAGGACTCTGGGGTCCTTTTCCCTCCGAACTGCCAACCAAAAACATGAAAGCAGGTGTAAGCAGAGCTCTGCTGCTCTGAAAGCTCAAAGCACAAAGACAGTCAAATTATACAGGAGTAGGGCTGAAAGGTGTGGATTTTATTCTTCACTTTAATCGATAAAATTTAATTTTGACATCAATAAACAAAATAAAAGACAACCAAGAAAGTAAAGAACAGACTCCTGCACTAATCTGTCACCATTTATGAAACGCCTGCAATAAAACACTAAATGTATAAAACCAGGAACATTAGTCAATAGTAAAAACTGCAATCATAGACTGGAATGTACATTGAAATATTGGAAATGTCAAAACACTGTTATAAAATAATTACAGACTGAGATCTATATTAATATGAAATGATTCTCCAGTTTATAGAGGAGTAAAAACCAAACTGTCTCAGCTTCACCAGATCTCAGGTAAAAATCCATCTCTGTCTACTTAGAGAATTTCATTTAACTCGTTACTAAGCTGTTTGTTTATTTGTTGTTTGAGTATTTGGATCAGTATGTCTGGTTGAAGTTAGTAAGTAGAAGAATATAAAGAAATTATTTAGATCTGGTTGCTTTGTCTGAAAAGATCAGCTGAGCCAGTAAACTGTTCAGTCCATCACTGGGCTCCAGGTCATTTCTACGCCAACAAGAATTATAGGGAAAAAAAAGAAAAGTCTGGAAAAATGAGGTGTTTATAAACAAAGTCTGATTGGCTGAGAAGCTTCACCTGGTTCAGGAAAAGTATAAAACATTATATCGCTGCGCAAAACGTTTTGTGATTAAGGACGGCTGGTAGAAAAAGTGTTTCCCAATGTGGAGCACAACCCAGGTGACAGGACATTTCAGCTAAGGGTGGCTGGCTCTGGAAAGGCTCAATGAACTGATCGGGTGATGATCTTTTGTCTGCACAGTCAGGCTGAGATCATTGTTGTGCCCTTGCTGTTTGAAATCTGTCTGTTTAGAGGAATATTCCTCTAGGCGGCCTGCAGAGGGCAGCATTCATGTTTGGCACGACTGAAGGTCTTCATAATAAACGGCATTAATCAACATTTGGTTTCAGATCGACAAACCTTCCTGATCCAGGATAACCAAGGACGGAGCAAGGTCTACAAACCTGATCCGGTTACACAAGTTCTGTCAGGACGATTAGGTTTTAACCAAATAATAAACAAGGTTTAAATAAACTTCTGATTGTTAAACAACAGCAAAAAAAAAAAAAAAAAAAAGAACAATCTCCGCAGGAGGTTTGACTTCTGATTAGACATCGACTGCGTCCCTTTCTAGTTTTCACAGTTCATCAGGAGCATCATAGATGACTCTGACCCTTCATATCAAGGCTGAGGAATTCACTACATTTCTAATATCACATTTTATATAATGCAATTGTCAAAAATCACATTTAACAAGAGTAAGATGCTGACTTTGTTACTCCGCCCCTTAAAAGTGCCGGTGACACGCGTGGAGTGGGTTTGGGGCCACTCAGGAGGTGAGGACATGTTGCAGCTATGTGCGAGCAGAACTAAGCGCAACAACAGAAACTGTATCAGTAAAGTCCTGAAACAGCAGCAGCACCGTTTATGAAGAAAAGTCTCACACTCCTCTGCAACCAATCCTTGCTACAATGGTTACAGTTAGGAAGGTCTTAAAAAGAAGCAGCGCTCCGTCCAACTATCACTCATACTTGCGTGCTAACGTGGTAGAACATCAAAAAGAAGCCCTAAGAAGATAAAATAAAAAGTGGGATTAAACCACCAAAGGGGGAATCTGTGCCCTATTTGTTACCTCCGAAAAACATTTCCTGCATCCTGAAAATCTCCACATTGTTCCAAAACATCGGAATAGTGGGAATTAGGCTCCTACAGAGCCGCTCTTTAGCATTGAAGCTTTTAGAACAGGAAGTTCAGGAGAGAAGAAAGACTCCCTGCAGCCCAAACACCACAGTCTAGCTAAAGACCATCACCAGGAACTTTACTGAACAACACAAGAGACCTTTGTGGCCAAGTGACCAATCAGCTACGGTTTCTATACCGGTGCATATTCATGGAAACTCAATCAGCATTGCTTCATCATTTAGTACTCGTCTGAAAACGCTTCCAGTTACATTTTATTTCTCTTTGGGATCAATAAAGCATTTTTTAATTGCATCTGAAATGAATGGAATCATCTTCAGTACAGTTCTACAGCACCAGCTGGCAGCCAGCTCCTTTATGGCTGCACTCATCCATCAGCGCTTCAGTCGTCATCTAAGCCACGCAGAAACTAAACACTAGAATGCTTCATGGATCTCAAAGGAAAATAAAATGTTTACACATTTCTAAACGGCTGAAGGAGGGAAGCGGTATTTTCTGTTAGCCTTTATCTGGAGAGACCCGGCACCTACCCGAGTCGTTGCGCAAGTAGGAGGACATGGCAGGGATGAGGCAGGACTGGCTCAGCAGCTCCTGCAGCACGGCCGGCAGAGCCGAGCTGTTCTGGGTTCTGCCGTCTGCCGAGGCCTCAGCGCTGAGGCAGCCGCTGGAACCCGCTGGGTTGATGTAGCTCGCCAAAACCTGGTGCATGGAACAAAGACGAGATGGGAAACATTACATCAGGACAGTTGCTGTATAAGAAAAGAGCCAGAGCAGGACCACCTTTGGCTCCGCCCACAATAAGCTTTCCAGAAATGGAAGAATTCAGACTTTTCTCGGTTTTTGCTTGCATTCACGAATTCAACTTATACTGAACAAAATGACAAATAGTTGTTTTAATTTTTACTAATTTAATCTTACAAATAAACGATTAAGAACCACAAATTTACAAGTATTAATCTGCGAGCCCTGATTAAGCTATTATATTTCTTACCACTTGGTGACAGTAACCACATTTAACCCAAGAAGAAGAAGAAGAAGAAGAGCGAAACAGAATCTGTGTATCATTCAAATGAAGACAAAAACAAACAAAAAAAAAAAGCAAGCAGTAATTTCCATTGTATTTGTTTCCAAACCTGCTTTCTTGCCCCATAAACAAGCTGTAGGTGCAGAACAACCATGTCAGGAGATGTTTGGGTTCCAATAACTGATCACCTCTGGGACGGCTGATTATAGGTGCCACCAAAAGCCCACAGCTCAGCTCAGGCGGCTGGTTCTTACCTGAAGCAAACAGGTGACATGTTCCTCCTCCAGTCTCTGCTTGGTGAGAGCCTGTTCTACATCCCAGCCTGACGCTGTAGAACCAGTACCAAACCCGGTTCCTTTAGCCCAGTACAGTTGCTGCTCCTCGCTGGTCCCACCACTGTGACCACTGGACAGCTGTGTCTGCGTAGACAAACACAGGCACTCAGACTCTCTTGCGTCAGTAAAACCATCTGCCTCTAAGATGAATGTTTTGGCTCCTTAGATCTGATCCAAGTACGTCCCTGTGAGGGCTGCCATTCAGGGCTTGGCCCCTTCCTGCCCTGTTTTGGTCCAACAAGTTGAGAAATAACCCTTTAAGGTTTGAACCATGAAATAATTGACAGAAAATTCTGATATTTTAATATAAGAGTTAAGAACATTAGGCATATCCGTATAATAATTTTATACGTTTTTTGTTCCCTACATATTTCTGATGTCGGGTTCTCAAAATATCCCAGTGATGATGCAGAGGTCTCAGAAATTCATGTATCAAATAAGATACATTTGGCTTTAAAGGGTGCCATAAGTGAATGAAATCAACTCTGGGTAGGTCCAATCAAAATTATGCATGTGTGTAACAAGAATGAAACGCAAT
>JAUZNJ010069628.1:0-25967 GCA_034780135.1 Jordanella pulchra
AGGCTTAAAACTGGAATCAAATAACGAGCATCTACTGAACAAAAACAAGTTTTAACCATTTTAAAGTGGGTGATTTTTAGCTACATCCAATGGTTAGACTGTAGTGACATGCACAGCTCTCCAACAATACGGAGGCCTTCATGGTACAAAATGGTCATCACCTTTTTTGTCAAGTGATAACGAGGATTGTTTACATAGTTAATCTTATAAATATTATTTTATTAGTCTGTGTAGGATATATATTTTATATAGGCCTAACTTACCGCAGTCACAATTAAGTGTAACAGAGATCTCTACAGTCACTAGTTTGTCTGCTCTGCCTGTATAAATGCAAGACCCAGTCCTATTTAATTATAAATAGCAGTTTCTAAGGCAACGCAAATAAAGATTGAGACTTTCAGTTCATATATGATAATAGATAACATACTTATGTATAATATATTTCTTTCAGTAAATCCCTGTAATTATTATACATTGTAACTTTCATGAAAGAGATAAAAGGGAAAGAAAAATGTATTTTTTTTAGCCTGTGTCTACTAATCACAATGCAGAGGTGACCTAGAACACCGGTCTCTTTCATTCGTCATTCTGTCACTAAAACCCTTTAAGTAGTCGGTATGTCAGAGCAGAGTTTGTCAAGCCAACAACACAAAGAGAGTAGACCTTTTGCTTAGCAGTACACCTCTTAAAAGTATTGATTTGTTGATTTTGTTTGTTTTTTTTTTTCTTTAACAGCTGAATTCATTTTAGGTTAAAAAACAAACAACACGGTGGCTTGGTCTAAACTCAGAAGTCAATAAAAGGTTTGATATTTCAGGTTTTTTAAAACCTAAATGAGATGTAAGCACTTAAATAACAGTGTTGTAGCTTAAAATAAATGGTATAAAAAGTATAACTGCATAATGGCTTGCTTATGTACTTTTAATGCAAATCTGTATTTGAAATGTAACATGTATGGTTTAATACGAATGAGTACATTGCAAGATTCAAAGCTGATTTAAATAAAATCTATCTATCTATCTATCTATCTATCTATCTATCTATCTATCTATCTATCTATCTATCTATCTATCTATCTATCTATCTAGTTCAAAAACATTTAGCTTTTTAACCAGACAATGTGGGCGTGCAGATGGGGGAAGGACTGAGAGTTTCAAACAAGATGGGAAGTGAAGCCAAACAGTCTGTAGACCACCCCCCCCCCCCTCTCTCTCTCACTCTAAAATAGCTGCAGTTATTATGTTTAACATGGGTGCATTCAGTGACACACTAAAGCCTAAGTAGACCTAGGCAGATGAACAAATGTGAGCCAGGTTTAAATATCATGTTGCTGCATGTGTCAGACTGTGATGGAGGCATGAATCTGGCAAAAACATATCATTCTATGTGCATAGAAGCACGGATCAAGTTCTTGTCTCTCACAATCCTCCTTGGCGTACAAGGCATCGTTAGCTGCTAGGTGGCCTCAGCATTGCCTACATTTTATCATACCCACCCTAATAAAGACATTTATGTTTTAAATTCAGCAATGGAATTGTATCAGTAGATATATAAAGCTGTTTTTTTGGTGTGACTCTATGATTTTTTTTATAATAATAAAATGAATTACATTCATATGCACAAGTCTGATTTCTGCATATTTTTTTGCCATGAATGGGTGCAGACATTTCCCTGATTAAACATTCGCATATCGCTTCATTTGCGTGCACCACCAGCAGACAATAGACATGACAGAGGAGGCGACATAGGAGAAAAGAACACTCACATTTTTCCCCAGATGTGATACAGAGACACATTTACTAGTAAAGTACAAGAGCAAGCTTGTTTTATTATTGATCTCCTCTGATATTGTTAAATAAGCTTACCCTAGAAAAACAGTGCCACAAGCAATCCGCTCTGTAGGTTTTAACTTTTAGTCATACCCTACAGGGATGAAACTAGAAATGGAAAGATTATAGAAAGGAGGAAAAATGTGAAGCTTTTATATACAAATATTAGGAGTCAAAAGAAATGGTTTTTTTTTGGAGGATAAATTTGCAAAAGTTCAAGTTCAAATTCTGCAATGTTCAAGTTCACAAGGGAGATGGATTTAAATTGGTTGTACACAAAAATGGCTAAAAGCTATTTCCTTCTTTCTTCTTTTCAGCCAGTCACCACCACAGAGCTTTTATAACTTTAAACTTCCAGAGAATCTTCAAACCTCTTTTCTTTATATACCAGGAACACAACACAGTGCGTTTGCGGCAGCTTCTCATCAAAGACAAAGCTGAGTTTTTTTCTTTCCTATCATCTGGTTAAACACAAGTCCTACTATGACGGCCTCCTACATGTCGTTCTTAATACTTTGGTCACTCAGTTTGGTCTCTATAAACCCTGCATCCAGCCACCAAGGACAAAACATATCTTTATCATCTTATCATACAACAGTTTGTGCTGCTACAAAACTCTCAGGGAAGACCTTATAAAACTAGAGCAATGCATAAATATTTGAATCATTATAAAACATTTCTATATTCAGCAAGGCTGCCACTCTTTTTTGGAACAAAATAAAAAGAATGTTATATTACTCACCTCAGCATGTAGAATGCTTGAGGTAGCTGACATAGGGGAAAACTGGCTATCTTTTTGGGATAAATCAGCTTATAAACAATCAAAGATGGTTTGATCATCATAAATTTGACAACAGGTTTAGTGTTATTTCAGAAGGCCGCCAAGTATAAAAAAAAAAGAAAACATGATAGTGAGATCAAAGCAAGAGAAACGTAAGTCACTATTTATGCAGGAGCTGCCTGTAAGGTTACATCCAAATACACATGTAATAGTCATAAACTTTATGTAACTTAAAGAGTTGATGTTTTTGCAAAATTCTCTAAATTCTTACAATTTCTAACATATACAGCTGTGATTGAAAGTTTACATACCCTTTCTTTAAAACAGAAAAATCAGCTTCCTGTAAAATAAAAAGAAATTGATTTTTATTCATCATAGCAAAATTATAAATGTTTTTTTTAAATATATATTTCCATCTTGTTTTATTTTTCTGTCTAAGTTAGTCTTACAATATTTTAATACTGCAACAGAGGACCACAATATACTGGATTTCTTTTATCTGTAATGATTTGTGACGTTTGGTCGTCCATCATCTTTCAGGTGCCTTAGTCTCATGCCTTCATTCCAGTAACATCTGGTTTCCCTGCTGCTGATGAGACCATTTTTTACAAACTGTATTGACCAAGATGCTAAAAATAAAGAAAAGAGGCAAGGAGTTTTTTTTTTAAGCCCCAGTGTTTAAATACTAACCTAACCTTGGTATAAAAGACCTATAATTGTGCATTTTTTGTTAATCTTGTTCCATAACCTGCTAAACAAATTTTCCATTTTTCTTGCCGTCTTTCAGCAAATAGTAGCAAGAAAGGGAAAGAAACAATCCAGGCGTTTGTGTCTGGGATCATTTTAATGACCATTATGTCACTGTGTCCAATGTTGTGCCTCATTAATGTCATTATTGGTCTTTAAAGAACAGCAGAATAATAAATGCAGTGTTGATGTATGACAAGCTTAGCTTAATTGGCTTATTTCCTAGTTTAATATCAGATTTCTTTTTCTAAATAGAGTTTTGGTCAAAATAAAAGAAATTTATTTCATTACAACTGATGTTTATTTAAAAACCGAAAGGATATTTTTTGGTGTGCTTTCTTTATGCTGAAAACTGTCCAAGCAATAACAAAATTGCTACATTACAGGACATTTTAATGCATGCCGCAAAAAGAAAAATGCCAGTTTTGGCATTAACTGTAAATGTTAAATATTTGACTCAGTCCTTCAGACTCCTACATTGCTCAACTTTTCTCTGATCACATATTTTATTCTGCTGGAGGACTCATTACACCAGCTGCAGAACAAGTTAGACTTTCAACAAGGACTGAAACAACCTTTCAACACGTCATAATTAAATGAAGCTAAAAGCATCTATTAAAAGGAGAAAAAAAAGACATGGTGAAAAAGTTGAGGACATCTTATGAACATCTGGTAATTTGGAATAATTGTAGTTATTTATTTTGGTTAATAGCTTTAAAGATACAAAGAAAGTTTCATAAATAAACAAAAGAAAAACTAAAAATAAGATCTATTGACATTTTCTGGTAAATATATTAGAACAATAAAGTACCACTTAGGATACCCTTAAAATGGCTAAAATTTTACACTAGCTTACAACTTCAGCTGAACATGAATGAAACATAATTAGTATATCAAAACAGGTTTGCTCTGTTCTGACCTCAGATTTTTTATTGAGGTAATGAATTTCAATTATAGATTATTATTATATAATTATAGAAAACAAGTATTTATAAGCAGGAAACAATCAAAAACAATAGCCAACATACCCAGGTCTGGCCATTAATGCAAGATGCTAAAAGAAGTCACCAAAAATGCCATCATAGGACCTTTCATGCCATGAAAGTGCATAGCTGTAGTCTAAATGTGTCCTATTAGTTTAAAATGTAATAATCTGGATAGTGAAGCGTAATGATTGGTATGAAGAACTTCTACCAGCTGTGAAGCATGGAGGAAGAAGTGTTGATCTGCTGCAGTGAGGAGACGGCCGTCAAAAAGGTGTTTGAGGAAAATATTAGAGCAACAGTTAAATAAAAACTAAAAATAAGCAGATTAGAACCTTTAAAATCAATAGCTGAAGGTGAGGAGTGGGACAAAGTTTTCTCAGTCTGATATTAGACATTGGTAGATTGCTACTGGCAGGATACATCGTGCTAAAGTTATCTATGCCAACAAAGGTAAGGTTAGGCTTTACATTGCAAAAATTGAAATAAGCCAAACATTCTTGAAATTAGTGTACTAATTCTTGGTTTGAGCAAGGAAATTAGAAAAATTAACCAGTGAAATTGGATTATTTAGATTAAAACAAGAAACAACAATTATATTATCTTACTTCATGTGCATAATATCTGACTATTTTATTTTAAGGACAACAATACTAATTCCAAAAGCAGAGCATCTTATTTATCTGCTATTTTTGGAATGTTCTACTTATTTAATAAATCCTCACTAGCTGCTGTGTGCTCTGCATGATGACTTTAGATATGATTAATTGAGCATTTCTTTTCTAGAAGATCTCAGTACCTCATAACATATCCTATTTTTGTCACATGAATGCACAACAGTTATAAATGCAACTATGTAAAAAAGATTTAAGCATTTAAAACTGCATGAGTTTTATAGTGTAGAAAACAACTTTACAGCATCATAGACCAAGTTAAAAAAGAGAATCCAAAGTATAAAGAAGAACTGCTTCTATTAATGCTGGGTCAAACAAAAAGAAGAGGCACTAAGTAGTTAGAAGTTGTTTTTTAGAGATAAGTATGGTTGAATAAAGAGTTAAAGAGGTTAATGGGGAAGTGGGAGGGCAGGAAGCTCATCCCCTGAGGAGGTGCTGGATTATTCTTTTGTTAGCGTACATCTCCGGCTTGCATGTCGCTTCTCCATCCTCCTGGGTTTGTGGCTAGCTGCAAGCTGCTTTCTCTGCTTTAATGGAAAAGGTAGAGTCTCTGGAAAATATTATGGACGACTCATTTGTCTCTCCCACTCTCCATTATAGAACTCCAACATCACTCTGTTCACTTCTCCGCCTGCCTACAGGCTGAACCTGGAATGTAAACAAGCTCAATAAGAAAAAAAAAACAACCAAATGTAGAAGTAGTTGCATAAGTTTTCAATGTATCTTCATGTGCAAACTAAATTACAATAAACATTTCAAAGTTGTTCTTTTTTAAAACCTAAAAATAAGTATCTGTTAGTTGTGAAGCGTGCTAAATCTCCCCTGTTGGCAGGAAGTTAAGGTCTGCTAAAACATCCACTGAGTCTTTCTGTTCAAATCTTTTCAGCAAAGAGGCTGCAGGAAAGGCAGCGAGACAAGTTTCAGGTTTCAGCCAGGATGACGCTCTGACCCAGCATCATGTGAAACTCCTTTTCTGTTTTCTCCACATAGACAGCCATTGCTGCTTTTACTGTAAGCTCTATAAACTAAATTCTTCCCATGTACAATCCACTATTGTTAGTTATCTCTACCCCAAGCCTGCCCCCCTCCCTTTTTTTAATAGCTGAACAAAAAAGTAAACTGCAGTAAATTAAATACTGCAATAAAACAAACTGCAAAGGCACCAAAACTACCAACTTTAAACTGTAATTATAGTTTATCCCTTGATTTTACTGTGTAGCAGAATATTAAAATTATTCTTTTAAGTTTTTTATGAAAAATGAATACAAGTCCGTTGTGAACTCATTACAAACTGCAAAGCTGTTATGATCCATCATTTCCTTTGTTCATATGGACCATTTTACCGCTAACATTTACCAACAAATATTATGGGGAAAAAAAGACACAATTTCTGATGGAATGTAATGAGAATGAATTATGTGCTGGCACTGATGCAACTTGGCAGTTCGAAAACAAATTCATTAAGGTCCAAGCAGAACTTGTTGTGCTGGGCACACAACTCCTTCACTCCACCAGGAGGGAATGAAGACTGGCAAACTGAGCAGAAAGAGGTAGTAGAAAAGAAAAAAACAAACTTCCATGATGGAAAAACTTGAAATCTGCATTTGATATTTGTGTTGATTTACTAAATAGAAGAGTTAGAATTGAAACTAGACAGTCTTGACTTCAGAGTATATCGTTTTGCTGTATTCATTTTTTATAACAACAAAATTGATTAATAAACTGTTTTTAGAAACTGACAAGACTCTTAAGCTATTATCAAATTATGTTTGAGCCAAAAAAAAGCTAATACTGAGCTCTAAAAATAAAATTATGAAAAATAAACTTACCAAATTAGTGCATTTTCATTCAGAGATGCAGGTGTAGTGCTAACTGTCTTCAACCCTATTTTGATGCATTAATATGGCAGTTATTGATGCTCTCATTAAACCAACAAAAAATATAAAATATACAAAGAAATAGGATGTTTGCAAGCATTACAAGTTTGGATTTGTGTTTTTTATCTCAGGATAATCAGCTTTTTCTGATGGTATTTTGTTATAATGAGGAGGCTAATTTGCCTACTCCCTTTTTTCAAAGACAATGTGATTGTCAATCTTCTTCAAAGTCAAGTGATGCAATTATTTGTCAGACCAATGTTTTTAAAATCAAACGGTTTTTGTGTGTAAAAGAATATCAAACCCTGCTATAATTTTGTTTTTTCTTGGCTTTTGGTTAAGTTACCAGGCAGAAATGAATCATATTTCAAAGCACTTTACATTAATACAAATGTGGTCCAAAGTAATGACCTGCAAAAGGCTATACTAACCCTAACCCATTGACTAGCAGGAAAAGAATGGATAGCACTACTATTTTCTAGTTTTGTATATAAACAAAGGGTTCTAGTTTTGTATATAAACAAAGGGTTTACTTCTGTACTGTTTTATTTTAGATTCATTCATTTTTTCCTACCATTTTTTGAAAGAACATCAGTAAGCTCTAGACTTCTAAAATGTTTTGTTTGGCATATAAAACTGGATTATTTTTTCAAATTGTTTTTTATTCTAAGATTTCCCCCTCACTAGCAGGAGCCCATTTTTCTGTCCCTGTTGATGTGAAAATCATTCTCTGATCAAATAAAGCAAAATGAAAACAAAAGCATTGGAACATTTTATGTTTCGCTGTTGCTTCAAATTAGCTCTAAATCATGGCCCCAAAACCTTGAAATACAATCCATAACAAAAACGAAACCACACCTTTTATTTAAGATTATTTATTTTTTCTAATAGAAGTTAGTTGTGTTTGTTTCTTTTGTACCTTGAGCAAGGTTTCAAGAGTGGGTAACAAAACAGAGGTAATAATGGACCTGGTATTAAACCAGCAGAGAAGATCTGAGAAGGTTTAGCCAGAAATACCTTCTTTATATTCTATAAGTGGAGCCTATTTACTGGTGAGCTCTTCTCCTCTTTGTGAGGAATTAACCACTTGATCTTCACACAGTTCTTTTGTCTGTGCGTGGGTTATATTTTTTTCAATGCTGTGTTTATTGTCCCTGTTTGTTCATGATTACTATAAAGGCAGCGTGCATGCAGGCAAAGATGTGTAGCTATATATAGAAACTACTACCCAGAAAGCTCTGGTGTGTAGCTGAGAAGGCACAGTTACTGTAACAACATAATTTGATGTTGCTGGAAGATGCGAAGCTCCCAAACAGACGATACATTTCCTTCCTTATGCTGCAAATATTTTTGTAACCAAGCATTTGAAAAAAAAAAAAAAGATTTCCAGGTTTTCCTCAAAGTTTATAACTTGCAGTTTAAAAATCTGTTCATGTTTATCCACCGTCCCTTCAGCCAAGCTGACCATTAACTGTGACAGGTGCACAATATTCCACAATCTTTCTAGGCCTTATAAAAATACAGTTATGTATACAAAAATTAACACAATGAAGCTTTTTTTTTTTTTCCAACCTGCTCAGAAGTATTGAAACCAATGGATTTTTATTAGAAATTAAGGTCATGGCAGCTTACTAGGCGATAAGCAGAGAGCAGAAAACCAATTACCTCACCTTTTTTTCCATCTGCACATATGATGCAACTCAGCTGACATCAGAAAAATCTACTTCATTCCCCCTTCACATCTGTTTGCACCCATGGAAAAGATTTTCACAGCCACCTTCTGGAGAATATTGTAAAGATGCCACATTTAATCTAAATACATGAATTTAATAGGGAAAATAAATCCTATCCTACATTAAAAAAATGTTTTTCACAAAACCACAAGTGCCATAGTTTAAAAAGTATAATTACAGTTTTCAGTTTATGCTTTTGTTTGTTATTTCATTGAGAAACAAAAGATTTCTGTTCACTATGCAAAATTTAAACATGTTTCTTTTTTGGACATGTGGGTTGAATTATATCAAGGCAGCATAATAGCTACATTATAATACATTATAGCAAGTAGTGCTCATCTAATAGCTTCTACCTAAGAGTCTTTTGTTATTGAGATGCATTTGTCACTCTTGTGAGGACTTAACAAAGCTGCTGCTATGAAAAAGACGCCTTTTGGAGAGATGTTACTCTTTACAATGTAGAGATTAAGCTTTTCAAGTTGAGTCTTCAGAAACTTAATCTGATCTTCACAACAAAATATGGCAAAAAACTGACATTTTTTCTCAATTTCTTTTATTAGCACAAATACTCCACAGTCCTATACTGCAAAGAATGCCATTTGAAAATAAGGTAATGCAACCTAATTCAAGGTGAATCCTTTTGGCTCCCCTCCAGGATGGGAATTACGCATGACGCCATTGCGCTCTGTGGCACAATGCATGGAGAGCTCGTGTTTTTAGACATCCCAGATCAGGAAATATATTATCTGTTATGAGCTTCATCACATGCAGTACAGAAAATGTAATTCAGTTGGTAAAATGTCCATGCGATAAGAGTTATATAAGCAAAACAACATGTGTGTTGAAACTAAGAATAAGTGAACATGAGGACTCTATTTGGTGAAATGATGCTGGTTATCCTTTACCCTCATTTCAATAAGGTATCCCATCCTGTCTCCTCCTCATGTCTTCAGGGCACTGAACATGTTCACTTGCCAAGTGGAGGAGAAATAGATTGGAAACTCTGTCAAATGGAGCTTTTTGTATCTATACTTTGAATGCTTTTCAACCTACAGGCATAAATGAGTGTTATAAAATGTTTGTGTAGAATAAGTAGTGCCGCCATAGAACTCTACTGTTATAGTTCTTCTTTTTCTTGAGGATTTGGAGATTGCTTTCTTATTCAGAATTATTATCCTGAACTCTATGAACTTATTGTTTTTGAAAAGTGCTTCTTTTATTGTTTTTGTCCGTTTTCACTCTGATAAATCATTTTGTGTGCCTCCAAGTGTGCCCTTTACAGCTAGATTAGAACTATAAATCCAAGAATCCTTCAATTTTAACCAAATGACTGTACACATGTGTACTGTAGTAAATGATTAGGGCAGGATTGATTTGCTTTTAACCTGCCTGTTCACTTTGTATTCTGTACACTCTGATAAAGGTCTCTATGACTGAAAGTTTACATTCAAGAGAAATATTGCATGGATCAAGAGCTTCTTGACTATTTTAGGCTTTCAGCACCTTTACCAAGACACTTCCAGGTGGAGCAGCAGACCTGCTAACGCTTCAAGAGTTATTTAAAATGCCCAAGGCATTATGTTTCTTTGAGGTATGAACATGACACAATAAAGGCAAATTCTCTTCTCAAAGAAATGGTAAAGACAATAGAACATGCCTTTCAAGTAAAACAGATTTGTGGGGATCAGAGCAATAGCTAAGAAATTTAAAGCTTTTGGAAATCTGAAAAACAAGATGGATGGAGACTTAAGTTTATCTTGTCACCAAAGTTCTGAGTATAATAAAGGAGATTGAAATAACAGATAATAGTAAAGTGTGGCTATCAGGTTTCATGGTGTCTTCATGATGGTGCATTTGCACCAAAAGCGATTCCCTTGACAAAAAAATCAATCTGCAGCCAGCATGGTGGAAGTGGATTTTACCAACCTAGTCAGGGTTATTTATTCATTATGATGACCCAAACAGCGTCCAAAGATGTTCTCCAGAGATGTTCCCATGTTGGCCTGAACACACCGTAACACTCTTGTTGGCCCTTGTTCAGGAGCTACTGCAGCTATTTCTTGACGAATCATCTGGACACATTTTTGCTGCAGTTTGACTGACCTAAGAGGACTTGTGAACATTTCTGCACCAAACATCTTGTTAAGACTCAAATGTCCAGGTCAGAATAAGTTTTTTTCTTGTGCTTGCCACCATTTAGTGAAATAACAACTTTCCACACTGTACTGAGAAGTACAAACACGGCTTAAGAGTGAGCTTTTTTTGTCATTGTTGTTGTTTTTAAAAGCACTACAAGTGGACATAGGAAAAAGACATAAGAAAAAGCGAGAATTTTTGGAAAAGCATTTCTACTGTTGAGAGGAGGGTGTGTGATGGTGTGGGCCTGCCTCGTTTTTTTTTAAAGGCCCTGCAAACCTTGTTAAACTAAATGGGGTTATGCACCTTTTGAAATGCCATGCATTTTTAACAAAAAAAAAAAAAGAAACTGAAAATTGTTCATCACTGAGAAATGAAAAATAAACTAATAATGTAGAAAACCTACAGGCAGAGTGAAAGAGAGGAAAGCCTAAGAATGCGTCTGGTGGAGATATGGAGAGACCGAAGAAGATAGGTCAAAGATCAATCTCTGTATTCTTCAACGCTGGGAGATGTTACCAAAGATTTAGCGCTGACCTACTGACAAAACAAAGTTGTCACAGCAAGTAAGTGTAGCACCCACAATTAATAAATATGCTCAACATGTAAAGTTTTCTCTATTCATGAGAAGATCAAGCAACTGCTTATCTTTACAGGAGGCTACCATTGGATAACTCAGGAACATTATTTTAATGATTTGTCTCAGTTGTATAAAGAAAACCCTTAGAATGATCTTTCTGGTTGGAAATCCCTCTCAAATGTCATCAACCAAAGATACATTTTTGTTTCTTCTAATTAGACTCAATTTACCCCTTCTCCTGAAAAAGAATAAGGTCACTAAATTCAATCTTCCTGCCAATACTGATCGGTAATGAGTCTTTAACACAATCTATAATGATCTCACAGACCATTCTGTGTGCTATGGCTATAATTTATGGACCATCTATTGACAACCTTAACCTGTCATCTATTAAGACAAGACAAGACAAGACAATCTGATACTGAAGGAATTAAACAGAAAAACTACATTTATTCTAAAAGTGTTATCTTTATTAGAACCACAATCCTAGCCAATAAAATGAAGTGCCTCATTTGGATATGTGAAGAAAAAAATATATATGACTTTCAAAAATGATTTCAAATAGAAATCTGAGGAAGCATTTGTATCAAGGTCTCTAGAGTTAATACTTTGCAATCCTGGAGTCCACTTCTTCATAGAAATAGAAGAAAGCCTAACATTCAGTGTAGACCACTTGGGGCCTGATCTTCAAAGATTCAAATAAGAAAAGCTAAATTGCACATGCGATTTCATTTGTTTTGTGTGTGTAATAAGTGGGGATATTGCGTATGATCTAGTTTCTTGCGCAAATGTCAGGGCATCTAAACCACTTTGGTTCCAACAATTAAAATAAGCCGAATAGACAGTTTAAGATGAGCTGCAAAAGAAGGATGAGGTCCACAGCCATGGAGATGGAAGTAATGATAACTGTTAAAAGAATAATATGACTAAAAAATATTTACAAGGCACCTTGTAGCATATTTCAAAGTACTAAGAACAAAAGTAGAAGAACATAAAACAAAATGATGCTTCCTGTATGGTTATTTGTGCCTTCTTTGAAGAGCTGCTCTATGCATACAAACACTCTTGTGCCTGTTTTAAGTCACGGAAATCTCCTGAAAATCACAATTCTTTCCTTTTTTTTTTTTGGTGGGGTGGGAAGGTATTTTTTTCTAATAAACTGAGTATTCATTCATTTCCTCTTTGCACCGACATCACTCAGTTGCATTAAAACTACAAGACCCATGATCCACGAAAGCAATAGGCCATACAGAGCTTAATCAAGACTGTAGGAAGTTACTGAGGTTTGGTTAAGATATTTAGCCTCCTTACTATACCTTACCAAACTTGATCTATTAAGTACTTTAAAATACGCACAGCTAAAACAAAGTGTTTGATATCCCGACATACTTCAAACACGTTTATAAAAACCATACGTAAAAGTTTGACATAAGACCATCAAAACAAGCTCAAACAAGTAAATAAAGACTCGCTGAAATAAAAACAAAATAATATAACCAGAGTTTAAAAGCAGAAAGATAGGAAGCCTTAAGCTACTAAGTTCATGAGTTTCCAACTTATGTTTAAATATTTAACACAGAGTGTGGTTTATGCCTGGAATTTGATTGGACCATTCTAAATAACAATATGCTTCAGTCTAAATCATTTTATTGTAGCCTTAGCCGAGTATCTGTAGACTTCCTTTTCCTGTAGATGTAAAGGAATTTTCTTTGAGTTAACCTGCAATCAGCTCAATCTATATTCACCTCAAATCTGACTAATTTCCCTTCCCAATTGAAGAGAATCGTCCCCACAGCATTATTCTGCCACCACCATGTTTCACAATGAGACTAGGGAGCTCTGGGTGATATACAGCAACAATTTTCACTGCAGGAGGCCAAAATGCTACACATTCCCTCTCCTAGGTTTAAAAACATGTTAAGTTAGGATATAAGATTAAAATAAATCTTAAATGAATCAGTAGGGTATAAAAGCAAACCTCTTTTCCTTGTTTCTTATTAACTGTGCTGCAGTGGGAAGATAGTAACTCAAAAAAGGAATACGGTGTAATATCTAGACCAACTTCCTGTCTTGGTCCTGCTCTGCTTCTATCACCAACAGAGCTGCAATTAAAATGATTGAAGGAGCTGTGGTTCGGAAACACTGACAATCAGTCAAAAACCTCCCCTCAGGTCCCGTTAGAGATCCTTTAATGAAAGGTGGAATGGTTTATGATTCAGAATCAGTCAGCAGATCAATCTGCACAGGAAAGAAGGAACCGAAGCAAGCCTTCAAGTTTCACTATAGTATAGATGCAACTTGCAAGTCGTGTACTTTGACAGATGAAGACTCCAGAGATAATCTGACATACAGATCCCACTTCCCTGTATCAACATAAGAGAACGTGTCCCAGCATCAAAAAATTGGTGCTGACAAGTAACAAGCAGACTGACAAGACTGTTCAGTGCTCATTATGGCCTCTGATAGACTTTGTTAATGAGCAATTCATCACAGTTTGGCGAGTGTACTCGGTTAAAGAAAGATTAAGTAAGAGGAAAAGAAAAAAGAAATAAGACCAGGTGGTTCCAGTGATGTTTTGAGCAAAGGCAGTCATCAGATGTGACATATTGGCGGTGACACTAAACACAGCTAATTACTGCTAATGAGAGGCTTGGACTGATGTTGTTGTCACCAGCTGGGAACACTGCCTCCACCTACGTCCAATTCTGTTTCTTCCCTCTCTGTTTTCTCTGCCAATTTTTTTGTAGAAAAAGCTGCATTTAAACAGATACAACAGGGAAAAAAAAGAAAGCCGCAGCACTCGGGTGTTGCTCAGTTTTCGGCAGGCGGATGGGAAATAAAAGAAGGAATTAAGTCACAGGTAATCATGGCCCCATGCTGTTCCCAGATAATGGTAGTCATTTGTGTTTGAGGACATAATCGTTGAGCAAAGTGACCTTTTTGTTTGTTTTCCTGAAAACCTATTAAAAATGTAATTAAAAAAAGCAGCCCAGCAAGGCTCCCCCGTGGTGGACGAACAATTATCAGCTTTTAGAACAAGTTTATGCTAACAGGCAGCAGCTGCTGGTGCATTCAAAATAATAAAAAAAATGCTGTGAGATACAGGGCCGCCGCAGAGTTCTGCTCTTTTGAATTCAGCATTACTATGCTTTGCTGGAGAGAAGAAGGAAGTGAGCCAAGCTGAGACGAGCAGAGAAAGAAGCGTCGTACAGTTTTCTCAGTGGGCGCCCGGTTCTGTCTGAATCAGCAGCCAAAGATGGTTTATTTTCACTGATGGTGCATGACTGTCCTGCACAGGGAAGCTGAGAGTGGAAGTGAAGATTGATGGGAAGGTGAGAATCTTTATGGTGATTATTTTGCCTGCAGCTGAATGAAGAAATGTCTTGCAAAGAATTTCAGAACCCTTTAATATTTCCTCCCCCCCCCACATTTCACCCGCAAACTTCAACGCATTAAAATCAGGGTTTATGTGGTAGACAAATACCATGCAGTGCATATCTGTGGTATGGAAGAAGTAAATTTGGTTTTCAACTGTCTTTATATAGACGCTTTTATATTAAACACTTTTAATAGGTTACCCTTAAATATTTAACGATACTGAGCAACTTAAAGAGCACTATTTATTCCATTCAATCATCTGAAAATTGAACGAAAATAACATAAACCTACCAAGACTGTCTGTCCTCATAAACTGAATCAAAAGGCTAAATCTGGAAAAGCTGCATTACAGCAGAACTGTTAGTCATGAACTAAAAAAAAAACACAAGTTAATTGCTGACAGACATAAGACCAAAATTATCACGTAAAGGTTTGTTCAAATATGAGACTAAAATGCTACTTTATTGCTTTCGTCCAAATACTTAATGCACTGGAAAAAGAAAATTATTTATGGGAACTGATCTAAAAGCGGGGCAATACTGGAAGAAACCCTGCTAAGAGGTTCACCTTGCAGCAGATGGACGTTGAACATACAGTCAGAGCTACAGGTTCACCTCAGAGCATAGTAATGTGTTAAAATGGCCTAGTTAAAGTCTTGAAAACTGATGTTAACTAATGCCTTCAATTCAATTTGATGGTACTGGAGCAAAAATATCAAAACTTTATGATGTTCTTTAATTTTGAAAAACCATATGTTTTTTTAAGTTGTTTTCCATCTCATTCCCAATACCAGTAATTACTGCTTTGTATTGATCCATCATATACAATCCCAATTAAATATAGTGAAGTTATTAGTTTTATTCTCACAAAATCTGAAAATGCATAATAAGAATCAATATCTTTAGAAGTTACTGTAGCCAAATTAAATACATTGGTTTCTGTAGCTGTTTTGCAGTTAATCTTTAGCCAGAAGGGAGGCGCAAGTATGAATGCTCAAACGTAAAGCAACACTCTATTGGCTTTGCATGGCCTTCTAAATGCTTTCTGTAGATTGCAATAAACACTGGAAGGGATTCATCATATTTCTGTCACATCTAATATTTCAAAATTGCATGGCTCATTCTGGAAGGTAGGTGGGGAAATCTGAAATCCCACGATTACACAGCAAAAAGATTACAATGTGACTTGTACGGCTGCACGCTGTAAGCCCCTGTGCAGCTGCTGCAGAGGAGATGGTGATTGTGTTTTACACTGATCTGAGGATTTTCAGGGCAGCTGGAGTGAGATGGGGATAAATTAGAGACAACACAAAGAGACAGACATGTTATCAGGGGTCTGGTGTTTGGTTATGGGGGACAAGTTTAAAATCTTTAGACCAAGAAAGTTCAAAGGGACATAAGAGAGGATGGAAATACCACAGATGGTTCTCAAAGTCAGAAAAGATTGAAAACTTGTGTTTTTCAAGCTGCATTTGACAAAAAAACGTGCATTTTAAAAGGCACATAGTATTTAAATCGACTTTTTAACATTATGTCTACATTTATTTGCAAATACATAAAATTAAAGAATAGTTTTCAGTTATTTAGTTATTTTAGCACACACTTATTTAGTTCTTTTAGCACACAGTAAGAAGAATTTATGGTCTAACAGATTTGTGTTTTGTTTTTTTTTTTTGAGCTTTTTACGGCACTAGTGGCCTTGTTTTTCTGACAGTAGGCTGACAGAAAAGGGGGTAAGGAGAGGGGGAGAGACATGCAGGAAAGGACCACAAGCCGGATTCGAACCTGGGTCGCCCGCGTCAAGGACTAAGGCTTCCGTACATGGGTCGTGTGCACTAACCACTGCGACACCTGCACGCCCAGATTTGTGTTGTTTTATTGATAATAATATTGCTAAACAAGGGTGTGAAGCTTAAATATTCAATGTTTTTGTAGAATCCATTCTGGTCCTAAAGAATGTAAAGATCATACACTGAATTAGAGTAGTTCTAACACAATCCTCTGTATGTGTAGAATATGCATCATCAGGCAACATAGCTGCATCAAAACCAGAAGTTGTTTAAAGTGTGTCCCTGACAATTATATAAAATATGCTCAACCAAATGTTAGTCAAGTCTGTAATTTTAGCTTCTAAGAAAACACTCTTTAATTAATGCATATTTAACAGTAGAGCATAGATCAGTATAGTATTATTATGGCATGATAGTGTTCAGGAAAACAGTGATGAGTTTAATCAAAAGAAAAAAGATATATATATATATATATATATTTATTCTGCTGCTAAAATATTAATTATTAGTTCTTCTAATTTAATCTAAAAACTTATTTACAGTTATTTGATACATAGATTTAAGAATGAATGAACTATTGAATGAACTGAATGAACTAGTGCTAAATCTTTAATCAACTGCAGCGTTTGAAGAACATAACTTTTATAACATTAATGAATGACTCACATTTAGCCTCCTCACCATGACATCATATGTTTTGCATAATTAAAAAAATATTTAATATCAATTACACTAGCCTTTTTTTGCAAACCAGGGGTTGGTGAGACACATTTTAAGGAATCCAAGGGTTGGTGATAAGCAATGGGGGGAGAAACACTGAAATATTCAATGCTCCATACTGCCAGGGATATTCTGTTTACCTAGATATTTTCTCTTCCTTTAAATAGTAATAAACACCAGGAAACAAAATATTTCTGAGTGTGGAAGAATAATATCTTTAATATTGGAGAGGAGTTTAAAGCAACTTCGACAGATGCTAATTTATTTCATTAATTTAAAATATATGTTATTTTTTAAAACACTGGTATACCTGTGCAATGATACCTAGCCTGCACCTATTATTAACTTAAAAGAAAGCTTTAGAGAAGTGTTATTATCAGTGGTGGAAAAATAAACACTGGCTGGCTTGCTGAGTGTTAAAAGCATGATATATTGAGTCTAAACATATTCCCCAATACTGGTGGCCAACAAGATTAGGTAAGCAATTAATATATATACACCATCATATATAAGGATAGCTTTATAAAAATACGTGACTAAGACATTAACAGGAAATCACCAGGCATGGCTTTTAAAAGCAGAAATGAAAGCGGTGATTCAGATGTGTGACAGAGTCATCGGACTGTATCAAGAAAATAAATGTCACAGAAACAAAAAGAACAGAATCAAAATCTGGAACATAAAAATCCCTCCCAGCTAATATACTACCACTGTTTTAGACAGAAAACGTTATTTTAAAGCGTTTTGGGTTTTTTTATTGGAAGATAAAAGATTTAATTTGTTGTAAGGGTAAATTAGGCTTTGCTTCATCAATAATGAAATGACTTTTCATCGACATGGAAGTGTATTTAGATATAAAGAAGAAGGTAGTCTGAGGACAGAATAAGTTCCACATACAACAATAAGAAACAGACTTTACAGATTACACATTATGTAATCATAACATCTGCCTTAAGTAAATAAAATATCCAGTGGTTTTTTACTCCACAAATGGTGAAATAAAATTTTTGATAATAAAGATTGGTCATTTAGCCTTTAATGCATAAGCAGTCTTCTTGTATCTTTGGGGTTGTTGATCATATACCTGCCTTTGAGCAACTGATTTGACTTCAGCATGTCACTCCAGCATAAGTTTACAAAAATAACCCACATGGAGGATGCTCAGTAGGAAATGCTAAGCAGCTAGTTGGTATCTTTCCAGTCCGTCGATGTCACAACAGTCTCACAGGAAGAGATATTTCATAACATCAGAGAGAGATTAAGAACTAAAGTGACCGATAAAAGTTTAAAGTATGAATTTTAATGTTAAGCAGAGACAGCTGATGGTCAACCGTCTCTAAAATTAGAGAATCGTTCATCACTGACTAGAATTTACAGACGATTCAGACAAACACTGTATCTTGAAATGACAAGGGTGGTGAAGTTATTATAAGTCTGCCTTAATAAATAACACATAAATGTTCATTTATGTCAGTAAATTAAATATGGCTCTAAATAATTTTATTTAGAGTCATAAGCACTTAATGAGATTTACAATTTCCTGCTGGATGACCGCACTGACTTTACTTAATAAAAACACAGCAGACCAACACTGACAGATGAAAGAGCTTAACAAGTCATCACTTACAGGAAGAACTTCTCACAACCAGCCACTCGTTTCTTTAGACTCCAAGACCTTGAGTTCAAAATCAAACAAAATTATTTATTCTTAGTGAACGTAAAAACCACTGAGAAAAAGTCCAGGGCTTTTTCTTCTCAGGTTTGAGATTTTAAAATGGTGATGGTTGATTACCGTTTCTGCCTTTACTAAAGACAAGGAATGAAATAGTTATTCCCAAAGTCCTGGGCTTCTCTGTTTGGTTGCTAAAATAACTCAAAATTCTCCTAGGGTTCAGGCCTTATAAATCTCACCCAAAGTCTTCATTGGGGTTTGAATTACAATATCCAGTTTGCAGCCATCTGTGCTATATAGGGATTTTCCCCAACTACATTTTTCCTTCTAACCAACTTTCCTTAAAAGACTTGCATAGAGCATTCTGTAATATTCTGACTTCTCCAAAAATAAACTTTGGAAGATTATCCTCTGCCAGGAAGGTAATATTAGCCCTTCTCAGGTTATCCTGTTGCGTTGAAATCTAAACATTTTCTTTACATTTTGCAATCCGGTTCCTGACAAGGGGGCTTACATCACACACCTCTTATTATACCTCTGATCAACCTCAGCATGTGATCACAAACTCCTTCCGCTATTTCCAAATAGATGTGAGATTGTGATATAATATAAAGCGAACACAGCAGCAGAAGCAGCAGGAGTCTGTGGTGCTCAGTGAAAGCAGATGCATCAGAGTCCATCAGAGCTGCCCATCAGGATCCCCTGCAGATGATAGAATTTTAAGGAGCCTAGTCAAAATCTGTGTTTGTTTTTAAAGCACTGACTGGATCTGAGGAGGATATTTATGAAACATTTTACATTGATTTGGACAATTGTAAAATTATTTTTACTTTTTAAGGATCTGAATATTTCAGGAGAAAAGCTGTTTTAAACCACACCCACTTTGGTTCCACAATCACAGAGCGTGTGGTTTAAGCTCACAGTGCCATAAATTAACCTCTTTATGCTAAAGGCCAGAGTGGTCTGTCATTGGAGCTTCACAGTTGCTTGCTGCTGGGATAATTCAATATCCTACAATGGGGGATGAATAATGTTGTATATTATCAATACTGAAGTAAATGTTCTGAATCGATTGATTATTATATTTATCATATCTGCTTCACTGCTTTACTGGTCAGGTAAGAATAATTTGCCTTTTCAAAAATATTTGATACCAATACATCTAATTTAGGTTACTTTACACAGCTGAAGTCACCTTTAACAAATGTTGTTTTGATTATAACAAAAACAAAACAACAAATATTAAAAGGGAAAGTCTAACAGTGCATATGTATTGTATTGTATTGATTACATTTAGACAAGAGCAATACAGTCAAAGATAACTTGCCTGTGATCCATGATTATCACTTATAAAATGGATAATAGAATAAAATTCCTAACAACATAAAATCTATATGCACCACAGAATTGTAATAATGAGATTTGGTCTTTTCGTCAAATAATGTTACTTAAATATATATAATGGATCTTTATATCTTACGTTTTTTAAAGTTAAATACTACAATAAACAATATATTTCAATTACTCCACACTTTAGCCATACAAAATAAAAAGAAAAGCCCAAATCTTTACGCAAATATTTTCACCTGCAAAAATGTTTTATTTAAAAAAAAAATGTTTTTCATGCATCATTTCCCTGATGCATGATGTCCGCTTTAACTAGACAGATAATGAATTCCAATTGTCATCAAACATAAAACCCACTGTGTGTGTTGAGAATCAGCCTTTTAAAGTTCTTCTAATCATTTACTAAGAAATACTAATATTGACATCTCTTTTTATTGAAATAAATGTTTCATGTTTGATTTTTTTTTTTTAGGTACCCTTCAGTCAAAGGAAGATGTCCAGCCTCTCTGCCTTTTGGAACCTGGATTAATTATCGAGTTTTTTTAGCCGCTAAGTTTTCAGCCCTATTGATCCAGATTGGTCATTAGCGAATGCAAACACAAACTTACAGTGACACCAGCCCAAGTGGCAGCACCAGTGCAGTTTGAAGCACTTCCCGTGGCTGTGCGTCGCGCAGATGGAGAGTCCATCACACGGCAGGAAGTCTGGTCTCCCCGCGCAGCTTTTGGCCAAAGCCTGCGCCTCGTCCAACTTCTCACTCTTCGGACACTTATGAGCTCCGGAAGTGGCCATGCCAACATTTCCCGGTTAAAAAAAAAGAGCACGATCTGTTGGACAAAAACTAAAATCCAGAAACAACAAGAATCGAGCCGAGAGGTTTTCTTCTTCTTTTTTTTTTCCACGGTCCACGCAGCCAGGGGAAGCTTTGTAGATGGGATAAAATACAGCTGGGTCCTCTGAATCCAGATCAGCTCGGTCAGCTACTCACACAAAGGGTGCCGACACATTCTGTGAAAGTAAAAACGACGGGTGGTGTCACATCCGAAACCTCCCGTGATCGTGATCCACGCATCTCTCCATCTCCCGTGCCGTGTGGCGTCGGGGAAGCTCCTCAGCTGTGCGCGCTGCTTGGTGACGCGCATCTGAACTTCATCACAGAAACGGGAGGAGCCCCACGAACACAAAGCCAGCTGCTGCGCGCACTTCAGACACAACAAGCAGAGGCTTTCATCAGCTCCTTGGAAAACTTCAAAGCTCAACGTCTGGATGTGATATTCATCATCTCCAATAAAGAACTGGGCTTTAAAAGTGTCGCTTTATTCAGGGATTGTCTTGATTTGTAGAGAATATCTAAGTATTACAAGATTCCTGGAAAGTAAACAGCTCCTATTCGCTGAATAGGAGCTGTTTACTACGATAAATCAAATAAATAATGCAGAACAATTGTGAATAATAATAAAATTGAAGCATTGTATGCCTTAATGTTCCAGCTGCTCTCCAGCCGCTAGGTGGCAACCCTAAAACAGCTGCTGCTGGAAATCAAGACTGAGATTTACCTGGAATGAGCCATTGATTTATGTTAAAGCACTTTAATGCTTGGTCTGCCTCTGATGAAGTAGACGTAGCAGAAAATAAACCAGAAAGTGAAATGAGAATCATTTGTTCACATAAAAGAAATCAAGTAAGATGAAAAGAATTGAATGAGAATGAACAAAACTCAGAAACACAGATTATGTGTTTATTTCAAGGATTTGGCATCATCTACATGTTGCAAAATACATCAAAGTAAAAATAAATCATAAAAAGAGGTACATTCATTAATTCCTTCTGAATTTTTATTTGTGTAACTACGGTATTTGTTCATTCTTTTTATCTTATTATCTGAAATACTAGAATTTGCATATCGCTTAATATTGTGTATGATTTTATGTCATTTTGTAAAATATTAAATGAGTTGTTATTATTTAGAAGCTCCTTTTTACTTTTACTTGAGTAAAAAATATAATAAAGTAGTGCTACTCTTCTGAAGCTAAACTAAAAAGTCTGTTCACAGAATGGTGATTGGTCAGACACTCGATACATGTGGCTTTTATGAAAAGAGAAACCAGATAAAATCCTTTTTAAAGTTGTTGCAAGCAAAAGAAGGCACAGAAGACATTTGTAAGAAGGACCTATGATCAAAACATAAAACGATCACCCGATTTAAACCTGAACGTAGCATCTCGACATGAAACACGGTAGTGGCAGAGTCATGTTGTGGGGAGAGGATTTCTTCAGCAGCAAAAAGGAACACTTAATGGGAGGATGGAGAAAAGTAAACACAGGACAGTCTTGGGATGCTGAAAAGGACATTAAACATGAATTTTCCGCATGATGAGGATTCACAGCATACTTTTCACATTTTATTTGTAAAAATTTCCACTTCTATGTACTTCTATGTACAACTTTGTTTTGGTCTCTTACAAAAAAAATCAGAATTAAATTTCTGGCAGAAGATGAAAAGTGAACTTTGGGACTTAGAAGGAATATTTTATAGAGCAATGAATTTCCCATTCTTGTACACAAATTTGTTCTTAGTGTTTTAGTAAATTAGTCCGTTAGAAATACATTTAATACAAAGGAATCCATGTGTTTTCCCATTTGTATTTTCTGCTATTGTAGTTTTGGTTTAAATAAGGATTAAACCCAGTCTTTGGTTTAATCCTGCTTTTTCTGAATGAAATGAAACAGATTCCAACAATAATCACATCCAGAGTTTGATGCCTTCAAACATGTCATTAATTCCTCCTATGTTAAACCTGGCATCTGCAATCCAAACTTTGATTCGTGTTTCATGTTTATACAGGATAGCAAAAAAAATTCTATAAGCATATTTAGAAAGTGCATTATGTTTAATAGATTGTAAATGAACCTGGAAAAAAAAAAAAAAAAGCGTCTGATTTAGAGACTCGGGGAAAAACTCCAAAAGGCGCAGGAGGTCCGTCTCTCCTGTAGCAGTACCACTTAAATAACTTCTCAATAAATCTGCAGAGGGCTGCAGTTATAAATTTCAAAGCTTCAACAATTCACTCCCATTTCTGTCACCTTAGATTTAAATGAGAGGCAATCCACATCTAAACACCCTGCTGGAAAACCACTGGGAATTCCACAAACTCCATTATGTTTTTATTTAGTTTGGCTTTCTACATTTCTTATTCGCCTAATGTTTTGTTCTTGCTGTCAGAACTGCAATATACTGCAATCAGGATCTTTAGCTTTAATGATTTGTTCCAAAAAGGTGCATCAGGTTATCAAATCAAAGCATACATTAAGCTCTGATTCTGATATTGCAAATTTGATCAAGAACTGATTTAGACCAAATATCTGCAAGATGATTTATGATGTTTGTGCATTTTATCATATCTAGTCCAACTGTGCACATACTACAGGTATTTATTTGCAAAATATGGGTGTAGTTTAAAAAAAGCGTGCCTCAAGTTTTAAACATTTCCATAGAAGACATCATGGGGAATTCTGAAGTCATTTTAAAACAGATAATCAACAAAGTCAATCACATCTACAAATCTGGAAAGGTACTTAAAGAGAACATCAATACAAACACAAAAGAAAACACATTAAATAATTATAAAAGTAGTTAATACGTTAGAGGTGGGGTTTTCTGTACTTTGCTTCTTTAGAACAAGGACAATTTGCTGTAATTTCATCAAACTGAAGACCTCTCTCTACCATAAATCCTCAAAGAAAATGGCCGACCAATTCATGCCTTTAAGTTCAGGCCAATTTTGTTTATAGTAGATGATAAGTATGAAAAAACAAAACAAAATGAAAGTCGCAACGGTCTAGTCAAAGTCGGGATGTACAATAATTCTATTGTATGATCTTAAAAAACTTTCTAGAACAAAAAAACCTTTTTCTAAATATATTTTACAAGGCAATTACACATAGAGCCTGGTTGGTTTGGAACAGGTTTTTCCCTCTATGTGAAATCCTACTAATAAAAATCCCAATCATTTGAAAAAAAGCAGTCTTATTTTTATTCAAGTAAACTTTGTATGATATTAAAATGGCATTAAAACATAAATTGCAACAAAAAAGGAAAAACTAATTTATAATAACTTTTGTTTCATCAGCTTTTTCTACTGTAGACTGAGGTCTCTTTAAACAGCTGTTACCTTAACTCGACGAACACAAGGCAGAAAGATGATAGTTTATGTAATGTGAAGAGGTTTAACACAGCGTCTTAAAGCTAAATTTGCCATAATTTGGTTAATTAGCATTCATGATTAGAAAAATTAGCTCACACACTGAAGGTGAGCTGAAGTTTAAAGCTGGCTGCGGGGTTTCTGGATGACCTCCCTCCATCTGTGGATTGGTGGGCATCCGCCGCCGGCCAGCTTTCTGAGCAGGCTGCAGGGCTTCAGGCCTGGAACATCAGGGTGCATCTGGTGGTAGTGCTCCAGCCTGTCCAAAACTTTATCCAGACCCACCAGGCCAGCGTAGAACATGGGTCCCCCGCGGTGGCGGGGCCAGCCATATCCAAGCACGTATATGACGTCGATGTCTTCTGGTCCTGCAGCTATTCCATCCTGGAGAATCTGGAAGCCCTCATTAATCAAGGCATAGAGGCAGCGCTCCAGCACTTCCTGCTGATCTATGCGGCGTGCTACCAAGCCATGCCGGGCTCTGTACTCCTCCAGAAATCTGTGCAGCCAAGGGTCGGATTTAGCCACACGACCACCGGGTTTGTCGTACATATACCACCCACTCCCCGTTTTCTGACCAAACCGTCCCTGCTCACAGAGCAGGTCTCCCAAAGGACTGTACCTGCTACCTCCTCGAATTCTAGCAGACTTTCCGGGAGACTCGGGCTCAACTAAACCATCTGACTTCCTGACTTTCCAGCCAACATCCAGCCCAGAGAGGTCGGACACCTTGAATACACCCATAGCAAACCCAAACTCTTCCAGCACCTGATCCACCTGTTCAGGTGTGGCTCCTTCCTCCAACAAGAAGAAAGCTTGCTCCAAGTAAGGCTTCAGCATACGGTTCCCTACAAAGCCCCGGCAGTTTCCGACTGCAACGCTTACTTTTCCAATCTTTTTCCCCATCTGCATGGCCGTAGCCACGGCTTCAGGAGATGAACGTGGCCCATAAACCACCTCCAGCAGCTTCATGACATGAGCTGGAGCGAAGAAGTGCATCCCAACAACCAGCTCTGGGCTCTGGGTTTGAGAAGCCAGCTCGTCTATGTCCAGCCCGGAGGTGTTGGTGCACAGGAATGTTCCTGGTTTGCATATGGCCGACAGCTGCTTAAAAATGTCTCTCTTCAGAGCCATGTCCTCAAACACAGCTTCGATGACGAGGTCAACATCTGCTACAGCCTCAACGTTGCAGCTGTATTTGATTTTACTGTGTGCCAGGGGCGCCCCTCGCCTCTTGGCGCCACGCTCCAACATGCCAGACACCGCCTGCTTGGCCTCCAACAGCTGCTTCTCCTGGGTTTCCACAGCAACCACAGAGAAGCCTGCCTGAGCCAGGGACACACTTATACCTCGTCCCATGGTGCCAAGCCCTGAGAGCAAAGAAATCCAACATTTAAATACAATTAATGTTTGGTGCAAAAATCTATTTTATAAAACTTTAAACAGTGGATGGATGGATGGATGGATGGATGGATGGATGGATGGATGGATGGATGGATGGATGGATGGATGGATGGAT
>JAUZNJ010069639.1:0-17497 GCA_034780135.1 Jordanella pulchra
TGGATGGATGGATGGATGGATGGATGGATGGATGGATGGATGGATGGATGGATGGATGGATGGATGGATGGATTGGTGAATGGATGGATGGATCTTTCAAGCTTCCATATCAAATAAGGGTGCTATATGGTTGATATAATTTGAAATGTTTTTTTTCTCAATATGCAACATTCTTGTGTTTCAGTCTCACTGGGATGGTTTGACTGGAAGATTGTCCTTCAACAAAACAACTGGGCTACGCACAGACTTTGACCTGGACATAATTAGTCTAAAGGAGGATGGACTCGAAAAGGTAAATTTTGTGTAAGGTGTTGATTGTGATTAAAAAATATATTAGTTTTTCCTGCCAAAAATACAATACATATGTTCCCAAATTGGATTTTGCTCCAGGTCAACAGGCTTTCTAAGGAGGGAATTCAACAAAGTTAAGCAAATATAACCAGCTTTTCTAGTTGGCCTTTATAAATGGAGTGTAATGACTTGGAAAAAAATGTATGACTTTGTATCACCATGTAAATTAAAGACATTTAAAATATTTTCAAAAACCTACCTCATACAGTTCCCATGATTATATTGTATTGACACTTTCCCTTATATTACTGTGAACTTTTTTTTCTATACTATACTACCCTGCTACAATAAATGTCCTGCAGTCTGTCTAAATTACTGATGTTAAGATGTCCTGCTTAATAGTTGTTTTGTGATTTGTCACAGATATCAAATTAAAAGTATAACTTGCCTTCTTATTGAGGGCAACAATTACTAGACTACATAGCAAATTGGTTTGGGATACACTTTTGACTATTACTTTTGATTGATTACTTTTGACCGAAACCTTGCTGAGTGATATTTTAAAGTGTTGCTTAAAAATAGTGTTTGTTATTAATTTACTGAATGAGCACATTTGACCCAGAATAGGTAAATACAACAACCACATGGTTGAAATTGTGGAACAAATTTTATTGTATTTTACTTGAGGGCAACTGCAACAGCTATTATTGGCTGAGTGGCTTTCATACAGTATTAATGACTGCAATGAAGATAAGTCCCATTATTTCTTTTTTTTTTAAGTTCATAAAAGTATAGGATTCCACAGTATTATAATAGCAGAGAGACTCTTCAGATTGGAACCCTTCAGAATTGAACTTTGAAATAATTCCTCTCCTTTTCACTGACAACTTGTCCTGTATGCAGGAATTTTAACTGAAGCATTACAAAAAAATATTTGATGCCATATTATTACTGAGCAAATTCTATGCTCCACCATGTTAAAGTTGATCCACTGTATAGTGCAGATTGCTGGATTATCTCTCCTCTCTTGTATATCCACAAAATCGGCTTTAAGTGTGTGAGCCTGCTAAAATGTGGGCTTTTCTTATTCTCAACTAATCCCTTGTAATTGAATATTAGCCTAAGTTTATGAACAGGTTCTTAGTGTGTCACTTTAAGTAGACGGGAGCATGCCCAGGATGGTGAATTAAATATAATGCTCTTTGTGTGTTTGCATGAGCAAATAACTTTTGAATCAACTAATTCATGCTAATCATGTTAAATGAATTGAACTAATTGTAATTGGGTACTATTAGAAGGAGTTTTGCTAAGCGGAAAGCATCCTGATATTTTTAAATTCTCTCCTGGAGTCCTCTTTGGTTGTGTGACAAGCTGTAACTAATGTGGTTTTCAAATTAGAGCATATGCCTCTCCCTGGATTAGCCAGAGAGGACATTAACAGACATTTTTCATGCTTTGTGTGTGCTGCTGTCTCTGTGTGTTGGGTGGTGAGCGTCCTTAAACGAATTCACCTCAAGCACAAACCCCAGTGAATATTAAAAGCTCCAAGTCTAGTAATAGAGAAAAACAGAGGATTGCTTGGTGGAAACCTCAACTTGCAAACAGAGAGTGTTATAGGCAGCCACAGGACTATTTGTGCTACTGATATGTTCCAAAGTGTGTTTCTACAATGTGCAGAGATATTTGCCTTAAGGCTCCTAGCATGTGTGACTTCTTTTGATTTGCTCAAATCGCAAACCCGCAGAGGAAAATTACTCACCGAATGCAACCCAAGCAGTTCTTTTTGCTGAATTTTCTTCAAATTATCTGAAAAAAAGGTTTAAAGCATGCACTGTTTCTTTTAATGACTGTTACCATTATTTTATTAAATCATAGGTAGGGTTAACAACTCAAAGTAATAGTGGATACATGTGGTGTAATATGTTATTTATTTGGTATTTTATAAGCCTATTTTACCCCAGTCAAACAGAAATCGGGTATTCTAATAAAATACTTTCCAGTTCATTTAGTATTATACTCAGCACAGTTTTTTTTGTCTTTCAGTATATATTCTAAACTACCCCCTACTTTTCAGATCACCTTAGCCTGCTGATAAAAGGTGACTCAGCCAATCATCTAATGCTGCAGGAGATGTGTTCAACCTGGCACTAATGCGGGAGATGGTTGGCGGGGGAGTTTGTGGAGGTCATAGCTTGCCGACAGACATAGAACACTTAGCTTGCCCACTTTTCATCTTCTACAGGTGGGGAAGTGGAGTGCATCAGGAGGTCTTAACATCACAGAAGTGCCAAAGCGGAAAGGGATGAACATCACTGATTCCCTAGCTAACCGTTCCCTTGTCATCACTACTATTCTGGTAGGTCATTTGACTCCTATAATTAAGTATTTTCATTTTTCTTACTAATAAAATGCTTAAATTCATGATTTAATATAGTTTGCATTTTCTCTAATTACACTATATTGCCAGATTTAAAAAGACAATTACCTTTATAGACACTGAAAATGCATAGCTTGGTCAACACATAATGCTTTGGAAAAGGCTTTCCTCGAGATTGAATACTCTGTTTTAAGGGAAAACTTGATGTCATAGACTGACATTGTACTAGATGGCCTACGTCACCATCTCTGCTCTAATTCATCCCAAATGGTGCTTTAATGTGTTCAGACAAAAACTGTGTACAGGCTTGTCAAGTTTTTCCTACACAAAATCCCTCATCTGTGTTCTTATGGATCTTACTTTGTGAACTGGTGCAAAATCATTTTGGAAATAGAATAAAGTGATCACAATTAAAAGAAAAGGGGATTAAAAGAAAAAGTGCTGTGTGCTGCTTCATAAAAAGTTATTTTCTGTGGAACTAAGGAGCCAGATTTATATTCTGAAAAAGAGGGGTGCTGCAAATCAACACTTAATACCATGCAGACGTGCCAGTATGTCAACCCAGATTCCTTTTGATTACACACAGAGGAGGATTTTTTTCTAGCCTTTAACTTCTCTGTTCCTCTATGTCTGTACACCACCATATTCTACACTTTTCATTGCACTTGGTTTGCACTCAGATGAAGTTACATGACCATGGAACCCATTCCATGTGGCTCTAAACCTGTTATTTTGAAGCTAAACTAATGGCCCATAAAGGGCCTCTGCAGAGAGTTATAAACTTCTGTTCAGTGTGCACCTAAATTTGCACTATTGCATTGCACAAATTTTCTATAATTAGACAGATAGTAGTATGTTAAAATTTGACAATGTAGCATGGATATCTACAGAGTAGACAGAGTAGACATCTACATTTACATTTAAAGTCACTGAAATTTTCCTCAGCACTGAGTTTGCTACCGTGTGTTTCACAAATCTACCTAATAAACTGGGGAAGGCTTGCAACTGTTTTTCCTGTGAGTGAGAAAAATTCCATTCCAGTACTTGTCTGCTTTCATCGCAGGAAGATACTGTTGCTGAATACTGCAACTGAAACTAGGCTCAGTGGACATTTAAGCTTTCAAAGTAAAGAGCAAAACAGCACAAATGGCATAAGTGAGACTTTAGGCTGATACCAGGAAAGCATTAATTGCATGTTCAGATAGAAAGACCTTGAGAATACCTGTTTTAGACCAATCTTACTATTCTTGCTGTTGTCTGTCCTTAACTCTGTCCCAGCCCATTGGTGTCTGTGGAGGACCTATCACTAGGTAATGGTGTAGACATTACCCTGTGCATCCCTAAAAGTTACAGAGAAAAACACTGTTATTAGGCCTATACTGTGCCACAAAGCTATAATTATGAAAAGCAGGATTGTGGTAGGGAATAATTATTGCTTATCGGGTGCCATCTATATTGAGTCTGTCCTGGAATCGAGAAAATGAACAAGCATTTAAGTGATGTTATGTTAAACTACAATACTAGAAAGTACAAGTCATTAATTTTATTCCAGAATGGTGCTAAGGAGATTTTTTTTCTGTTCTCCCTCTCTTCTTAAATATTTTTCTTTATTTGACTGGCTTTTTCATTTGCAGTTTTTTGAGGGGAATCATTAGTTTAGGAACATAAAACTTTCAAACTGTTAAGGAGAGCTTATACTTTAATATCAATCTCCCCTCGTAGTGTAATGAAATTGCATCACACTGATTCTCAGTGATGCATGAGCAAGACATCTGACAGCTTTATACTGATAACTTTGCAAAAGAGATTAGGGCACTTAATGTGTTTTTCCTCTTACAATAATTGTTTGCACTCCATTGCCTGTGATGTCTATTTGCAAGCACGCCTTCCTCTGTTTTTTGTTGTGCACACTCATGCTGCGACTGGAAGGGTTGAGCTGGTATAAAGACTTTGATTTTAGTCCAAACCTTGGGGAATTGCATAAACAGGAGGGCTAGAAACAGATGGTAATAGCCTTCTCACTAAACATGCAAACTTTTTGATCAAGTTAATTGGACAAGCAAAGTTTTTGGCCAAACAATTTGCTATTTAAATGCATTGTATTCATATCTTGTTAATTTAGGAGATCATTCTTTAAATGGAATATGCAAGTTTATTTAAACAGGAAGAGTCCGTGCAATTTAGCTTTACCATAGCAATTACAGTCATCAAGAGATTATAGTAAGTTTTAATTATAAAAGGTATATTTACACACACACACACGCACCCACACACCCCCACACACACACGCTTTTTGTGAAAAAGCTTTATTAGCCTGATCATTCAAGCAGAAATTAATCTTAGACAAGGTTAGAGCATGAAGGGCAGCGGCAACCTGACTATAGGATATATTATATGAACCAATGGTAAAAAATCGGTGAACCAACGAAACTGTAGTTTATCTGTGAGGATTCCCAGTCACCCAGGTCATGATCAAGCTTGCAAAGTTCAGTATAAGCCACTGGACATGAAGTTTTCTAGAAGACGTTTTGCTGGAAGCTGACCAGGTCAATATCCACAGTTGCAATAGCACCAAACAGGAAAAAGAATATAGAGAAGATCAGAATTTTCAAAGTAAAGTATGGTAATGACAGAGCGGTAACAACAAATTAGAGCATAGTTTTCATATATTCCAGATGCAAACTACTGGTACTTCAGCAAGGATGCAGATATATGATGTACCAGTACCGTTACCATTCTGGAAACTCCTCATTTCTCCAATGTATATGGGAATTGTGTTTGTTGAGCAAAATGGAACCCAGAATTATAGGTAGCTGTAGGAAATGTATTATGACAAAAGAAATTTCCTCCCAATGATTACCCCCAATAATCAGATTCATTTTCTCAGTAACTTGGTGGTTGAGGTGATGGCCCTCCAAAGCTAGGACACTGTTTGAGGAAGATACTAGGAGGAGCTTGTTCTCAGATCTTGGGCAAAGGTGACATCCAAAAATTCTGTGTCCACCTCTGAGTCAATGAACAAAGAAATCAGGTCACACAAGATCATCAGGGGAAAAGGTGCATGCTGTGGAGACTGAGGAAGAACTCGGCTCAGCTCTCCTCACCTGTGTTGAATCTGATCTTTTAATGGACAGCAAGACACTCTGTCCAATGCCTCCACAATGAAAAAACAAATTCAACTCTCCATGTTCTTTTTCTTTTTGTGTAACTTAGTTTCTCCAAGTTGCAAGGGTTCGGGGTCTGGATAATTAGGACTGGGTGAAAAAAAGTTTCTTTTAGGTCAAGTGATCCGTGGGAAACAGCAAAGCATCCAACGATAATCTATGTAAAACACCCAAGCAGTAAGGGGCAGCCAATCTCCAGTAAAGGGATCAGGAACCACCGAAGGCAGAAAAAGATTAGGGACTGAATAAGCAAAGGGCAGATCTTTGACTGCTTACAAAAGTCACTCACCTTGTCTGCCCCAGGAAACTGGGACAAAGGCTGAGTTTTGTTTCTTTCTCTAAAGAGGTTAGGATGGGATCACAGAAGGTCAGCTGCTCAGGGAATCAGACTCATCTAAAAGTGATTAATGATGGGGAACCAGAGTTAATAAACCAAAGCACTTGAGGTTGGAGAATTAGACGGCGCTCAGGGGTCAAAATCGTGAAAACAGGCAGGATCCGTGAGAAAGCCAAGAGCTGTAACCAGAAACCAGAACTAGGGTCAGCACTGTAGAAGGAAATTTAGGCTTATAGACAGATCCAGGGGAGAACCAAGAGGCAGAAATATGGTGTCCAGAGAATAGAAAGCTCAGAGTTGTCTGGAATGGGTAAGGCAGAAACAAGGAGTCCGCAGGTCATGATCAGGCAGGCAGGCAAAGAAGGAATGCCAGACATCTGCTCACACAATTTTTTTTTTATATTCTGGGAATCTATCTACCAGAGAGCTGCGTATAAGGGCAACACAGCAGGTGCATGATGAGCTTGATTACACTGCTGCCAGTAGAGTGCAGGTCAGGCCTCATGACCTTGATTACTGAGGGAAATCCTTGAGGTATAGAATCAGAGCAGGCAGACAGGCAAAATCATGTCAATTTTTATGTATTTTGTCTACTTGGCAATGTCACACCTAAATTTCCCCGCTCTAAACACGATGAGGACTAGATTGAATATATTTAAATAAAGCAATATTTTTGATAAATATGAGCACAGCTTACTGGTTGATCTTTTGTAAACACCATTATTACTGCCATACCTATATGTGGTTGCTTTTGTTTTCATTAGTGTATTTGGGTTTTTTATTACAAAATTTTATATAATGCAAATTTTTACAATGCAGTGAGTACCGGTCTTTGAGTAAGCCAATCTATTTGCTTTGTATTTAATATAGATAAACATAAAGAAAATAAATATATATAAAGTCTTTTCTATTATACTTCACTACTTCTGGTTTCTTCAATAGCTAATCATTTTCTCGTAGCTATAAGTCCGATGGTGGTCTGTTTTTTTTTTTTTGTTTTTTTTTATCCTCTTTGACTCAGCTTTTTAGTCTCCCAGTGTCTCTCTTTTATTCATTCACTTACACTCACTCAAAACCATAATAAAGAGGTCACCTTCAAAAGAGAATCAATTACTGTGCCTCTGAGGTTAGTGATTAAATGATATAACTGGTTATTGTTTACAATGAGTTTCAGTAAACTTTTACATAAATGGACCAATATGTTTTGAAATTTACTACAGGATTGTCGGTTGTATCTGACAGGGAGATGGTAATAGGCACCAAAAAAGAAAATAATCTATTATCAATTCAGATTTAGCTATTGCCACTTCAGAAACCAGCATTTTTGCTGTCTCTTGGAGGATGTTAACAACTTATGAATGTGCATGTTCTGCTTCAGCTTTGCTTTCTGTTGCTAATCAGGCATTCATACAGTTCAAATTATGAACAGTCATGCAGTCTGATGCGGGCCTCTGAAGAAATGGCACTTATTTCTTTGTAATGTATTAAAATATATGTACTGTAGTAAAGTATAGAATAAATAATTTTGATGAGGTTTCAAGTACATTTTTAAAGAAATTTAAAAGTTAATCAGTCAGTTTAATAACTGAAAATAATAGCTTGAATAAAAATGATATATAAATATTTGCTTCTATCTAGCTATCTGTCTATCGATTGATCACTTAGGATTCTAGTAACTAATGTTTCTGTAAGGGAGTAAGTCAACTTTTTCTGATACTTTAGGTCTCTTTGTATCCTCACACTGAAGCTGAATCTCTTGTCACTATCTGTTAAGTCCTACAGCAACTCTTGAGCTCAGATCGCTTTGCTTCAATTAGGTGTATGTGCTGAAACAAATTGAAAAAGCTGACCTCACCATTGCTTCTCATTTGATCTTTTGGGTTTGTTCAGGAGGAGCCATATGTCATGCTTAAGAAGTCTGACAAGGCACTGGTTGGAAACGACCGTTTTGAAGGATTCTGCATCGACTTGCTGAAAGAGCTGGCCAAAATCCTCGGCTTCACATATGAAATTCGCCTGGTGCCGGATGGGAAATATGGCTCTCAAGATGATAAGGGCCAGTGGAATGGCATGATTAGAGAACTTATTGAACATGTAAGTTTTATTTAATCCTTCCGTTTTTCCCCTTCTTTTCTTTTATTTCTGATGACATACAGTAAGGTCTAAAATACCATATTTTCTTCATATAGTAGTCATAAATAAGCCTGTCAGCATCTGCAAGCCTTACTTATTAACACACTTTGTGTTTTTAATGTTCCCACAAGCATTTATCTCAGGGGAGCTACAGTTGGCTGATGTTTTGCATTGTAAACACTGATTGGATGTAGCAGTCATATGAGTATTCCTGTTATGTCCTATGAATAAGCACAGGGAGAATTCAACCAAATGCTTGGAGGCCCTGTTGATCCAGGGTCCCTTTAAGATTGTGTAAGCACAAAAAAGAGAAAATTCACTCAATGTTTAAAAAATGGCAAAAAACAGGCACTTTAAGGTTAAACACCCACTAATTGTAGGTTAGAATAGGTGTGGGAGGTGAGCAATAAAGCCTGGTGTCAACTCTACAATGTAGAGCATATGAATATGAAAATCTTTTAAATATATGAAACACTTGTTCATAAATCAAGTTCTTCTAATTAATTTATTTTTTTGTGGCTTGATACTGATCTGAGTTTTTTAGCAGTAGTAGATATCTGCAGATCTTAATTGCCCAGTCAGTTCTGTTGATGCTGATAAATTCATTTCAATGTGTGTGCTGTAAAAATATATCTCCTTTGTATGAGATGGTTAACATTTGTAATATGATTGTATCTCACTTACTTCGCCTATCGATAATGGTCATGACAGTGCATACTTACTTTGTTTACCATGATAGGCAAACTTTGTTGAAATCCTCTTGTATCCAAATTTTTTGCTGGAAAGCAACTGTAGTTATTCAAAACAGTTATCTGGTCTGAAAACGATGCAACATTTCAGTTTAAAACTTGGATTTCTTTTTTTTTATTTTGCCTTTAGCAATCTTTGCAAAAATTAGGTCCAAACTTGCACACAAAATATCTGTAGCCAGAAAGGAGGCATTGGTTCCGGGGGCTGTTGTTATTACAATCATTATCATTATTACCTCCAACAGCTTAGAACTTCATCTTTCTTTTATATCCACTCCCAAACTGCCATTGGCACACACAATTTATTCGTTTAATTAGAAACTGATCTGTTATCTTATGCAGACAACCTTTGTAGATAACCTGCAACAAGCCCACTAGCTGAACCAGCAATTTATTTTTTTTAAATACAATTTAACGCTAGCTATCCAAAATCAGACCCTTGTTCTTTGTTTTGACGAGGATGAATGATAAATATCACATCATATTTGCTTGTTAATCCTGAGTGTTGTTTTGTTCCATTATCAACTCATCACTATTTTTTGAATGATGTAAACATTAATGACTATATACCCACTTGCTATCTCTTTTTGACCCAATGTTGGGAAGTTTGAAAAGTCAGTTTCTGTTTCCAGGGGTTTAGATAATGTCAGCATATCACCACATAGAATCATTGGACATCTAAAATTTATAAATTCAAACAATTTTGGTATAATTATGTCAATCTGTGTTGAAGAGTTTTTATGTTTTTGATGACAAGGAAAGTCTAAGGCCTTGCCCCTGGCCCCTAGACATGCTCAAAATCTTAGTACTTAGTACAAATCACTTGAATTAGTCCATTAGTGTTTAGAAGGTTAACCATTTAAAAGCAGTCAATAATGATCCCACGAATAACTTGTTTTGGGATAACCATGGGCCTTTGCAGTGTTTGGGTTTGATTAGAGGGTTTTTTTTCCCTAATCTGCTATCACTCTCACACAGTTATTTATCTCCCCTGAAGCTCCAATTCCTGTTCAATGCAGATGATCAATAGTCATTAGGTGATGATGTTATTGATGACTCCTTGTGAATTTCACAATGGCTAAAAACTATTTTCCTTATTTGTGCACATGACTTGTTGGACAACTATTGGTTTTCCAGCATTAAATAAAACACAAAACCCCATCAACAGATACCAAAGCTTGAATTTAGTACTAGTTAGTTCTCCAGTACCTTTCATCGAAACCAAATCTTTATTGTAATTTGACACTAACCCCTGCTGCTTCCACAGTGTGTAAGCTGTACTGTGCTGCTGCGCCATGTCTTTGCGCCATGTCTTTGCAACCATACAAGGTGGGTTTAGTATTGGCCAAATAACCGCTTTAATTTACTATATACTATTGTATATAAAATGTGAGGGGCACCCGACTCTGAAAATGTTTCAAATGGAAAAGGGTACTGCCACAAAAGAGCCAGAACTAATGGAACCACGGTGTTAGTATTGAATAGAGGAATAGTTACTGCAGATTTGCAAATAATTTTCAAGTTCTGGTTTAAAGTGTGAGTAGTTTGTATTTTTCTATTCAAAACCAAAACCTATCCATATCGGATTAAGGACTACATAGCCAAGTGGCCTGGGTCACATTTGAAACTGTAAAAGCCCTTGGAGAGCGCAGACCTCCACCATGCAGCTTGTTTGTTATTTCACAAACAAACAGACAAACAAACAAACTAACTAACACCGATGACAACATAAGCTCCTTGGCGCAGGTAAAAATCAGATCTGTGTCGTTCAGTAATTAAAAAATCAGATACAGGTCGCATATGGGAAAAAAAAATTGGATTTGGGTGACTTCATGCTGCAATTGCTGTAATTTCTCTCTGGGATTATTAAAGTATATCTGAATCTGATTCTGATATTCACACAAATATAGCCTTAGATGTGTCTCTTATTCATTATACCTGAGTAAAATAATTATCAGGATCCTTGAGACCCAGACTGTAGAGTGGGGATATGATTTAGACACTGGGTTGAAGTCACATCTAGAAGGTGCAGCACACCAGACCTTAAGGACCAGATTTGAGGAAACCTGCTATAAAGTGTGCTTTGTAATTATGTCTTTACCTATATTAAAGCTTTTAGAGGTTTACATGAACAATGTAGAATATGTATAATAATAATGTGTATTGCTTTAAAAAACAAGGTTTTAATAACTTAATCTGTTTTAGTCCTCAGGTAAGCTTAATTTTTAATACTCATGTTTTTTCTACAAAAAAGGAGATAATTTGTTTCAGAATACTATTCTGACCTAATGAATGTTTACTTTGTAAAATCTTTTTGTGCCATTTCAACATTTCTAAAGGGAAGCCTTCCTTCTGAACTGTGAGTTGTGTCCTCCATGTGGACAGAGATATAGTTATGATTGAGTACAAGTCAGGAAGCGCTTGCCAGCCTGTCAGTTACATTTATGGCACAATGATGTCAAGGTTGCCTAAAAGTTATGAGTGTGCTGATGTAGCTTTGTGAAACTCAATACTTGCCACAACTGGATGACCATATTGAAAGGATTTGAGCAAACGGCTCAGCCATCATCTTACCACAAGACAGTAGACGATCGCAGCAGTCTGTATTAAACTCAAAACCTCAGCGGCCATGAAACAGCCTTGCATTCTATTGGTAGTGGTTATTCTCCCCTGGCATTTCATAAGTGTCCCTGTCGGTGCACTCCCTCTGTCCTCAGCCCCATTAGGTCAGAGCTGTACTCAGCTGAAAACTTGTAATAGTGTAAGTGGCATTTAGTGCAGGGAATTGTGTGGCAGGAGTCAATGGCTTGGTGCTGAAAGGGTTGGAAAAGGTGGACTCCCACTGCAGCACTTTATTTCTACACAAAAGCTTTTTGCCAGATCCACGTTGATAACTATAACCTTTAGAGGAACAAATGGATTACCAGAGGCAGACAAGTCGGGCATAAACTGGAAATGCATGACTCCATAATTTAAAAGCACATATGTTTTTGTCTTTTGTTTTAAAGTGAAAAGGTCCTTGTTGCCACAGTGAATCAGGTCATTAGTTTGCAGGAAAAGAAAAAGCTGTGAAACTGTTAAATACACTAGCTGCTTATGACATAATGTTTAAACATGTTTTGCAAGGGGGGTACCATCTGGTGATGAAGAACTCTATGCTCTGCATAAATTTAGATATAAGCTTTTCAAGTCAGAGCAAGTAAGTAGTAGCATATGGAGTTCAAACTAGGTATTTACATTTAATGTAAAAACAAAAAAACAAAACAAAAACATTTCTCTTTATTTAAGATAAAATAGATTTTTTTCTGCTTTTACTCAGGATTTTATGTTTGTATCTTTTAGTCTCAGAAGTGCACATTGATTTATTTTAAGTATTTGGTAGAATTTCCCGTATGACCTAAATCACATGAAATAATATGAAAAGGTATCACAATAATTTAAATAACTAGGATTTTAAGCAATTTCTCCTGACCTAACTAATGTAATTGTGACTTTTTTGTATTAATTTGTTTTGCTATATTCACAGATTTGCTAATTTGAGTCTTTTCTCATGTGTGACCAGGAATTTCTGCATTTGGATGACCTATAATTGCCCTTCTGACTAGTGTCTTGGGATTTTGTTTTTTTTCATATTTCCTTATATGCTCCTGTCTCTTTTGCAGCAAAACACCCAGACAATTTGACACTGCAACTGTAACTGTATTTATTGTTGTCAACTGTTCTAGGTCTTTTACAACGTATAGTATCTGACAATGTCTATGTACAGTTAGAAAAAAAAAAGAAAGGTAAATGACCTTAACTCTTAAAATGTTCTGTCAAGTCTGAGCATTACAAAATGCTTTACACTACAATCAGCCATCCATCCATTCATACAGATATGCCGCCAAGCTACATTGAAGCCACATCAGCCCTGGGGCAAAGTGACAGACGTGGGGCTGAAATATAATCAGCAACCCACACGTTACAGCACAAACCCCTATCTAATGAGCTATAGTCACCCCATTCGTGGTTTAACCTCCATTTTAGTTCCATCAGACCACCAGACATCTCTGCAAAATTTACAATATTTGGCCCTGGCTTTATTGAAAACTGTAATCGGGGCTTTTAAATTTGCATATGGAGCAATCATTTTTTCTTCCTGAGGGGCTATTTAGACCATTTTTGTTTCACTACAGATAGTAGTTCTGTTTCATCAGCTTATCCAGCATCTTCATAAGGACTTTAGTTTTGTTGTATGGTTGATGCCCACCTTTTTAGCAAAACAGTTTATCTCTGAGACTCAGAATCTGTCCAATTCCCAAAAAGTATAATTCCTGCACATTCCAGTTTCAAAGGCTTTTGACACTGGCATATAATTGTGTAAGCTAATTTAAATGACAATTCAGTCTAAGATAAACACGATTTTGAACACTTCTTAATATCTTGATTACAGGCTCTTTTCAGAAAGCCAGCTTTTTTGGCTTGGCTCACTGAAGAAAGCCAGCTCTAAAGCTCACAAATGGCTTCTTGGATTTGTTTTATTACTTAAATTATTTTACAGTCATTTACCGCATTGAAAATCACCTTATCCCCTCAAAGCCGTTTGGTTCAAGATTAACACATGCTGTTAGAGGCTGTGTTGTGATACTTGAATATATTTATTATGATCACTTATCGCCCACCCAGGGGACGTTATATAAATGTTGTATTCAATGCCCACCTCAGGGAGCGCTATTATAATGTTGGGAGTTTTAATATACTCAATATCCACTCCGGTTGGGGTGGTAAATATGTTATTTACTCAAATATTACTCGGACTGTCGTATATTGGTTAGCAACACACGCCCTACTGGCTGCGTGTTAGAACAAGAACTGAAAGTGTGAATCGAGCACAACTCATGGTCAAACAGATTATTCTGCACATATATAGAATAAATTCCCCACAACTTCCGTTCAAAATATAAGAGTTTATTAACAAAGTCATTCAGCTCCAAGTCACACATATATTTTAGTTTAATACTCTTGACTACGAACAAGTAAAACTCAACTAAAACTAAGCTACTATGTACAAAGGTGAGCAAAGCCATAATGAATGAAATGATGCAATAGCATCTCAGTTTTAGCGGGGATTTTGTGTTTGAGAACCAAAGTTTATCTTGAAAAATTTGGAATTTGATCAAATTAGCTTTTGGCTAATTTAGCAATTGGAATGTTTTCAAACCAATTCACAATGCAAATCCAAGGGGTTAATAAAACATTAATAAACACATTTTACTAAATGGTTTGCTTAATCAGACATCATTAACCTGTAGTTAATTGATTCTTAATCTTCTTGGAGTGAACTAGCAGTTAGCAGAAATGAGGATTCCAATAAATGACTTTTGGTCATAATTTGGTAATCAAAATGAAATGAGCAAATGGCAGAACACACAAAACATTTGCGTTATATCAGTGTTTAAAACCTTAGTGAAATAAAGTTTGTTTTAACTCTATAACAGCTCAAAGCATGTCACTGTAGCATGGTTCACCATCCGGTCCATCTGGTTAGCTTTGTCTTTCCTAAACAGTAAACAGATGAAATGATCAAAATCATCAAAAACCTTTCCTTTTAGTTAGCAACCCTGGAGGCACGCTGCACCCTCAATCAAGAGGAAACATGGACATTTGTCTTCCATGTCCAAAATTTTCCATCATGGTTTTATGTCACTACAGCTGATTTTTTTTTTCTCTTTAATTATATCAAACATGCACGCTTTGTGTTTTGGGTTTGACTTTACCAAGATCCACTTGTGTGCATCCTTTTAACTCAAAAGATAGAAATGAACCTAACAAAGCCATGGCATCACCATCTAGGCTTTCCTAAATTTTATGAAGCGACAGTAATTCTAGTGCTGCTGATTTATGATTTTGAAGAGCGTTTAAGAATATATAAATTTTTTTTTACTCATCAAATGCTTAAATGAGTAGGTATCATGACTAAACCAAAACAAAAATGTTTTGTATGATTAAATACCACACAATCAGCGAAATTGTTCCTTTTGCACTATACGCATACAATATAGGTTAAACTGTCACTATAACTGCTGTTAGTTTCAAGCTTAAGAAAGCAAAAACCTATAAAATGTTGGAGGGACTTGACCAGGGTGCCATCTCCCCAAAATTTAGCAACCCAGTTCATTGGGTCCAATACAGCAGCTGAATTTAAAGATATTTATTCAGCTTCATTTTTCCTCCAGTGCTCTTCAAATCTTCTTTATAGAAGTAAGTTCATGGTTTTGGGGAAGTTCAGCTGATGGGACCATGAGATCAAATCTTTAAGTCTGTGTGAAGAAAAAGTAATGACAGTTATTCAAGTTTCTCTTATTTTCACAAAAACATTATGCTAAAACATCTTAAAACATATGTTTTCATAATATTCAAAAGTGTTTTCTTAGAAGAGGGTGTACAGACTTTAGTCAGGAACTGGGTCACCAATCACATTTTACCCCTTCCATTGCAGTTTCTTTCAGCCATTATTTGGGATTTACAAAGCCATCTCATATTGCAACACAGTTCAATCCTAGTAATTTCATATTCCTTGATCAACACTTTACCAGATAAAAGGTCCCAGTGTGAGGGTCGGACTTTCAGATAACTCTAGGATTGTTGAGGGATTGACTCAAAGCAAGAACACAAAGCCGGAAAAGGTGTTTGATGTAAAATTTGATATATTATTTTTTAGGCAATATTTTAGCTGTGTAAAACTGTAATATCCCCTTGCTTTACCAAGATATTGTAGGTTTGCAGAAGTGCTCTTACATTTTAGGAGGATATGTTCCTGCTTTTATTTCAGCCAGCTTGTCCAGGCTTTTTATACCTTGAGAGAATGTCTGATTCCCAGCAGGTTGTTTGCAAAAATTCCACTGAACTATACCCAATTCTGCACAGGATTAAATGTAAGCCTGACTCCTAACAGTTTTCTCCATGAGAAACCATACTTCTCTCCCGTATGCCCGAGCCTAAACATACACCTTAAGCTAGTGCACAATTCTCCTAAGCACCATATTACAAAACTGACAGTCACAGGTACAATATACTAACGTAGAAAGTAACAGTTACTTTTCAGTTTTTATAAGCAGCTATCTCGTAGAACTATAGTGAGTTTTGCATCCAAATCTAGTGCAAGGTACTGCACTAAGCTCTCCCTCTGCATGCCAAGATTTGCACCAAAATACCCTCCTCTTTCGTCACAGTTATGGTTTAGGTCCCTCTTCCTCTGTTTTTCTCCTTGTAGGCTGTTAAGTTGTGTATGGAGTGACAGTAGAGGTAACGATGGTAACTTCCCTGATGTTTCAACAGCCATGATGCTTTGTTTACATACCCTGTGGTGCTGGAAAACCTTTTGTTTAGCAAAATTTGCCCCTTTTTGTCCAGTTGGAAGAGAGAAGTCCTCCCTGGGTTCAAAGGTGGCTTTATTTGTCACCTAGCCTGGAGTAGCAGGGTGAAATTTATGTTTGAGTACAACCAATCCAAAAAAAAAGACAAGACACAGACATTCTAGATACGGTGTCTGAGGCCGTGCTGCCGTCAAAGGTGCTGTCCTTACAGTTAAAGAACAAAAAAAAGGATCACAATGTAACCAATGTTTACAGCAGACCAGAATTTAAGCCAGACACAACAGAAAAAAACTTTAACTATTAGAATGTGCAAAAGGAGCTTGAATGGGTTAGGGAAATTAATCTTGTTTGCAAGGTAACTAAAGTCCATCTGAAAGGTTTGTTTTCAAAATCAAAATATTTAATTTTTAATTAACTGAATATTAGGGACCTTTGATTTTCCATACATGCTGCAACTAATTCTTGTTATATACACTCCTTCTTGTCGTACATTTTTAGATCGATTTGAGTTTATGTTATGGTCCAAATCTTTCTTAGCAGTTGTGGTTTTACAGCAGGAAGTTCTTTATTCACTCACACCCAAACTGATTTTGCAGGCTAAGGATTGGATTTGCCTGGTAGTGACCTCAGTTCACATTAACCAGCACAGCCTTTATAACTAAAACCTATTGGAGCTGACCTACAGTAATTATAACCTCATCTAGTAAAAATACAGAACAGGTTCCGAGAAGAACTTTCTGGTAAGTGCATCAGAGCAGAGGCACAGAGTCGGCTGTCAGTAGGTTAAAGAGGACCCAGGGTGAGCTGTACCTGCGGGTTCCTCAGGTGGCAATCAGAGCACCTTTTGAAACGACTGTCTGGTCCAGATGGAAGTCCAATGTTCACAGGCTCCAAACTTTTTGCCTCTCTGCCTGTAGAGTGAAGGAGGTTTTGTTGTTACTTTGTTACTTTATCAGAGTAGCTTAATGAACTCAACATTTGTCTTTATTATGGAATAGACAACTGGTGATGCCTCTGTAGATGTGGTGCAGTTTTCTTTACAACCTCTCAATATATTTGTAGACTTATGCAAGTAGTTTTTCTGCTGTCTT
>JAUZNJ010069650.1:11586-25959 GCA_034780135.1 Jordanella pulchra
TTTGTTCCTACATTTCAATCACATTTGGGTCATTTGGTGACAGCGCCTCACTCACATCTCCCAGGATGGAGTCTAGTTCATCCTTATTGATCACTGGTTCAGAGAACGAAGTGCTCTGGTCTTGGCTGAATGAGTTCTGAAGTGTTGGTGCAAGCTAGACATAAACCAGAAAGAGAACATGGATTCATCTTTTGTAGGCTTTTCTTTCCCTTTTGTCTCTATTGTAAATGTCTGCAGACACACCTGCATGCCTCTGGGCTCTGTGTCTTTCTCTGAAGAGCTGCCCCATGGTCCGGAACAGGACAAGCAGACGGATCTCCCTCTTTGAAGTACACAAGCATCGTGGGTGAGTCAGAGTGCTCAGTTCTGAAGTGTGTCAGGTTTCCCTCAATCAATATGTAATGTGAACATTGAAAGACAGGTAGCTTTAAACCCTTTCATCTGGCATGCTACACTTAGCTGCACATAAAACCTTAGTTCCAAAATTATTACAGGTTGTAGTGAGTTCATGGTTTGGCTGGTTTTAAAGCTAAAGCCAGTGAGAGGCTGGTAGACATCTACCTTTCATCTAACATTAACAATTTTGGCATCATTTTCTAAAAGTATTGACCCCGATTTACATCTGCAAAGATCCATTTGCAATCCATTAGCCCGCATTTGGGAATTGACTCTCCTGACACACTCTTAATGTAATGCTAGTATGGCTGATCAATACCAGCCCGAAAGGGAGGGAGCTCCAAGAAATTTGCTCTGCATAGTGCAGATCGATGGTTCTGAAAAATAAGGGACACAATCGAATGGGGGATGTGAATTACCCAAATGAGAGTTATTGACACAAAACCGAAAATCGAAATAACAATCAGTGATTATTACTATGAGCATATTTTGTTTCAAGAGATACAGACAGTTGTCATAGAGCTCCTTATTCATTCAAAACCTGATTAAGTTCACCTTTTATTGCAGTGGTTGAATCTCACATTGAGAATTTGTGTCAATTTATGTGTTTGATTACATTTATTTGTGTGTTGGTTTATTTTAAAATGAAATTCCTGCAGCCACACAGATTGGCTAACTAAAATGGTCTCAAATGAGCATTTTAAAATAGTATTCCTTACTTGTAACTGATAGGTATGACTTTTAAACTTTAAATTAACAATCTATGACCTCCTGTTTTGTTTTTATAAATAATCGTAAATAAAACAGCCCCTTTTATTCCAAGCTATTCATAGGAATGGGGAAAGACAAAATAACACACCAGTGTTAATTGTTCCTGTCTTGTTTTGTTGGATTATGATAAATTTTTCCATAACTTTATAAACCAATTTTTTCAGCCATTCTCACTGCTTTTGTTTGGGTCCAAAGGAGAGCATTATATTATTGGCTGGTGTTCTCTATAAGGGGTGGTTATAAGAAACAGTGCAAGGCATTAGTAATTGTACTTTTGCAAAGCACTTTATCTGATGTTATCACATAAGCTAAGCATCTTTGCAGCATCATGCTGCCACCAGTGTTTTACTTAACACTTACTATTTGACACCCTTGGTGTCAAAAAAACAGACTATAGGTGTCAAAAATGACACCTATAGTTTGTTTAAAGAAAGTTTAAAGAAGTTTAAAGGATGGGAATATTTTCACAAGGCACTGTTCATCGTAATCCCTTTACCACTTTTCATCTAAAACTTTTATCATCTCACAGAAAAAAAGGAGAAATGTGTAGTTGTCTTACTTGTAGAAATGGCAGTGTGCATGGAAATGCTTTCGACACTGAAGGCAGTGAATCAGATCTCCTCCAGCGAAGTAGCAAACACCACACACCTCCCTCACAGCGACCAGCTCTCCACCTGAGCACTTGGTACATAGTTCACACTTCACACTCAGTAAAATATAACTGAGGCTAAAAAAATATGGGGAGCTGACAGAAATACGAAAATAAAATCCCCTACCTGGTTTTTCCCGTTTGACATTTTGATGGAGGAAGTGACACTTGTGAAGGAGGATGATGATGAGTTGAATGGGTTGTCTGGGGTGGAGTTAGTGAGGTTTATGTTTGTTTGCTGAGGCTGGGTGGGGGGAACCTGAGTTAAAAATAAAAAAATCCCAACATATTATCTCCTTTAGCTAAAGCCGTTAAACTAGATAGCAATAAACGGGCATATAATTCCGATTTTATGATCATTTAAATCTATTCTATGCAGATAAATAAAATCATTTCCTTATTTATGTCTGAATAAACATTTTTTTAATTAAATGCTTCAAATACACACCTCTACAGGATGTACAGCACTTTCTTTTTTAACTCTAAGCCCATAGCACCATTCACACTGCCAAGAGCCACTGTAAATTACAACATATTTTTATTATGAACAAATGCCCATTATCTAAAATATGTTCACAATTACCTGTTTAATTGTGTACCTGGGTATTGAAGTGAGTGGAGGGTTAAGGCAGGTCAAATGAAAGGCACGGGGACACCCATCACAGCAAATCAACTCCCCACCATCCTTACACAACGAACACTCATCATCATTAGAGTGGATCTAAATACATCGACATATACATACAGCTCAGACCAGGTGAGAAATACAACAGCAGTGTTCACCTAAACACTCTGGTAGAGAATTGGATTACCATGACTGTGTTTGTTTCCCCCTGGTGGATAAACTTGGCACTGGTAGATTGGGACCTTTCTTCATTGGACTTCTCTGCCAAACTATACGCCTGAAAACCTTCAGCGTCTTTAAAACAGTCTCTGGTCCGCCCTGTTTTAAGACAATATAGTTTAGCATAAAAATCTCTTATAGAGAATTAAATCAGTAAAACAGTATATTTTGCGTCGATCTTCTATGAAAAATCGTGGGACCAAATTAATATTTGGCAGCTTAAAAGATAACAAAGTGAGTGTTTCAGTGGCTTACCATCAACCGCACTATACTCCTGTTTGATTTGTCTGTTTTCTTTTAAATCCTTGCTGAATGGCTGATCTGACAAGGAGGAAGATGAAGAAGAGGAAAGGGCTACTCCTTTCTGAACAGAGGAAGGTGCCACCTGTAGACCTATAGCAGAATTGAATTGTTTCTGATATGAAACAAGAGCAAATGCATGTTGATTTAAATTAGAAATGTGGCATATTACTATTTCCAGATGGCAGCTGTACGGCTTGAGCTTCACTCTTCACTCTGTACAACTTGACTTTATTCACTGGTGGAAAAACAAAAAACAAAAAAGAGTGCTCAGGTTGCTGCATGTCAACACACTTAGTAAAAACAATTTTATCATTTTTGCATAGATTTGTTTCCTTAGGTTTGGTATGGTATGAATCCTAGGATGCCACAAAGAAAAACTGCACAGCACACAGCTGACCTGTGCCATCACTTGTTTTAGCATGGTACTCTGAGTGCTGAAACTTTGTCCCCCTTTCTTCGTGGCTCCTCTTCTTGCTGTGAGAAGCTTTGCCTCCTCCAGAGGATTTGTTTTCAGCTTTGGACCTTGGAGCTTCCTGTCCTAGAAGGGGTTAGTTGTAATGTAAATGTAAATGTAATGAATTGTTTAGAGCCAGTTTTGGTCCAACAACACGTGTTTTAAAGAAGTATGGTTTACATACTGGTTTTCAAGTTAGCCAGAAGGGTCTTCAGTTTTGGGTAGCTGTCCATGTTGTAGTCCTTGGATAAGTTGCTCCAGAATGACTGGAGAGTCTGTCTGCTTTGCTCCAACAACCATGACAGGAGGGAATACATGGCTTTGTGAATCCCCTCACTGCCTTCCTTTTTAAGAGTCTCCTAAAGAAAAGAAAATGCTTTAGCAGTTGTGTGTCAAAAACAGACATCCAGATTTGTGTGATCAATGAAGTGCCATTTGAAAATCTAAATCAACTAGACGTCTAGAACACTGGAAGGAAATCAAAGAATTTCCACTGATAAATATAAAGTCTGACATCCATTTCTGCTCCTTACCTGCAGCTGTTGTTCAGTGATGATGTTTTTATCTGCTAAACCGTAAACGATAGGGAAAGGGTCATCCACAGCCATTGCTATGTCAGTACGCAGCTCGCGGAGCAGAGCGCGAAGACTGTCGTCCCTGAACACCTCCACTCTGGACATGGTCCGATCTTAGTGTAGACAAGAACTCAAGTGAGGAGTGGACCGAGCCTGAGACCATACATCCAGCACTCTGGGTCCAGGAGGTGTGTCCTTCTCATGTAAGGTAATTCTCAACAGCTGCACTAAGAACACCAAGGTAGTATATTGTGCATGTTTGACTATTTCCCCTGTTTTTGCTCTTTTTGTTTTAGATAACCATTTGAATGTCACTGTTTAACTGCGGGCCCTATGTGACCCAAAGGCAGACCTTAGAGAGCCAGAAGAAGCGTTCTTGAGATCTCTGTGGAGTTTGTTTGTCCACTAACGACGTTAACTGCCTTTATTCAGGGGAATACCTGTCCTCCTCCACTGGGAGAGCATGGTTAGGTGACATGCCGTGTCGCAACGAGAGTTTTCCTCTAAAAGGTTCTTTCCATCTCAACATCCCCTCAACTATCAGGTTCTCAGACTCTGACTCACTGCAAAGAACTCAGCATTACTGTGATAATGATCACTTAGCAATGAACTGGCCTAAATCGAAACTAAAGAACACATCGACTGCTTCACCAGTTGGCTGTTCCTCGTTTATACCGTAGATCTGGAACTCCTTTTTTCTCAAACAAGTGAATAATACAAATTTTTGTATATGTTATGTTTGGTATTAAAAATGTGTGTTTTTAAAATGTGTTTTACTTAACATCTACAGAATATTAAATATAAATGGCAGCAGAAGATTAAGTGTTGCATTGTGTTTTTTAGTAAGAAGGGTCTGAGTTATGATTTAATGATTTTACTCCTTCCATTAAATCATCTGTTAAATTCTAGGGTTAGTCCATGATATTTATATGCTGTATGTTTTTCTAACATTGAAATTAGATTGTTAGTATTTGAATGGAAATTTATTGTTTATATTTTAAGTGATATTCTGTAGAAATGCATTCTGAATGGGCAGAAAAGGGTTAAAATAGCCTGAGAAAAAAACTTGAAGATAAGCTGTAGTTGTATTGTTTTTTTCACTAAATGTATTTTCTGATACATTAATTATACTCAAACCACTGAATGATTAAAAAATGTAAAAAATCAATTCACCTACAATAATCTGTTACCTTAATTAATTATTTTGTATCCTTTTTTAAATTTGCTTTACTACGTATGTTTCATTTGGTTTTGAGATAAGAGGATTAGTTCATTCGAGCCAAACATAACCGTAAAAAATGAAAAACGAAATGAAAGCAATTTTTATAAGTTTTCAGAATATACAAAGACTAGAAGAAAACGTACCATAACTGAATCCTTTTGAGTTAAAAGATCGCATTTTTTTACTACGCTGGATATAGTTTTTCAATGTGATCATAGTGATGCATTAGACTATTTTAGATGTAATAAGATATTATTTTTGTCATCCTTTAAAGGCCCCTGAGCTGATGGTTGTTGACATTTGTTATGAATTGGAATTTATCATTAGTCAAAAATGAGTTGAATTGGAGCAAATGTTATTGAATTTAAATAAAAGTGATTAAAACCCAATCAAAGTTTGACTGGATATGAACTGTGTTAAATTATATGTGACGTGAACTGAAATGAAAAGTATTGTCTATATTCTCCATGCAGGGTCACTATGATATCTATTGGGAGACAGGAGGGTTACATTTTTGACAGGTTGTCAGTTCATCACAGAGCAGGTAGATGTTCAAATGAATTCAGTTAAATCATGATAAATATAGTCAGTAGCATCTTTTAAAGCATGCTTAGGTTTACTCTGGGTACTCCAGCTTTCACACCTACACTCTAAAAACAAGACTGACATTTTTAATGGTTATTTTAATTTTTCTTTATGCATATGCGTGTTTGTACCAGTACAGTTGTTTGCTCTGTGTTACCATGTGATGGTCAAACGACTTGCCCAGAGTCTTTCTCACCTTTCGTCGGATGACCCAAAGAAATAACCCACGAGTATAAGCAGGTATAGACACTGGTTTTACTGAACTAAACTAATATCAAAGTTTAGTAAAACTTAATTATGTTGAATATAATCTAAATAAATGAATGGAAATTGAATTTCAATTGAATTTAATATAACTCAAAGTAATGAAATTCAAATGAGGTGAACTGAATAGAACTGACTGGTGTTGAAATTAGCTGAACCGAAATGAATCCAGCTGTAATAAATTGCACTGGTGTTGAGCTATTATGGAGGAAGCTGAAACCGATTAAGGAAACAGATTTTGAAATACCAGATTTTAAATCCAAAAAGAAGTAAAAATGAGATACAACATTCTGCTCCCCAGTGAATGTAGATTGTTAGGAAGGTGAAGCCCTTTAATCTGTAATTTATTAATCATTAAACATTATTACACTATTCATACAGGTGACCAAAGACCACTTCTACAGAGGGACGTTCACAACATACATATTACATTATTATATACAGTGCAGTGCATTACAGTGGATTGTTATATGTGTATTACCAGTATGGAGGGATGGGGAGGCTGAGAGGAGAGAGACAGAGGAAAGCAAGGAGGAACAGCAGAGGATAATTTGGAGGGACAGGAGGTTGGGACAGTAAGCTGTCTTTTTTATAAGTACTTTATTTTTTATACCACAGTACCATTTGTTCTATAAAAGAGAAAAAGAGAGAGAGAGAGAGAGGGAGGAAGAGTGCCACGTTTTCACAGCTACTGTTAGGTGAACCTAAAGGAAGTTGTTTGACCCTTGTAGGGAGTATTAAATGAGAAAGGTTTTTTTTTTATGAGATGCTATAGAGAAATGCTATAAAACATTCTACGATAGACAGCCTCCTTCCAGAGCACAGAGATCCTGGAGGGTAGGGCAAAGGTCAAAGATCAGATCAGCGTGCATGCGTGCTGCAACATTCAGAAGTGTTCAGCAGCCAAGAGAAATGGCCGACCTTCCAACTTTTTCCCCCTTCTTTGTTTAGGCCTCATTTTTGGTGCTTTCCCTTTTTTATATATAAAAAATACAAAACATAACAGCGAAAAGAAATCTGTTAGTTGCTTCGTTTTTCTCCTTTTTTTTCCCAAATTGTTTCTTTTTTTTTTTGGTCGTTCCTTTTCATTGCAACATTTTTATTTATTTCTTTTTTTCTCCTCCACCATTCTCTTACATATTGACAAAGTATACAATATCTTACAACTGAACAAGACTGAAAGATAACATTTGATTTGTCAAATCAGATACAAGGTCTCGTTCCTATATCCAATTAAAGAAGTCAACTGGAAGCTAGCCAGTATAAAGCAACACAACAAGCCTATGGTGTGAAGGGAGCCGTCCAGAAGCAGCTCTGCATTAACACGAACAGCCGCCCTCAGGGACAGCCGGCTCTGGTGGTTTGTCCAGCTTGATGTCAATCACTGGGAATTTCCTGTTGAGGAAAAGTCTAGAACTTTGAATATCAGCATGTAATTAAATGAAAGTGCGTGAAAGTTAATTAAACATAGATCATCTATTTTAAACTATTTAATCTTCTTTTTTTTTGCAGTACTCTTTACCTACCTGCTGTTACTTTTCTTACAGCCACTATGTGGTGCTAAACACCACGCATCAGCTACCTCCTCCTGGCTCTGTGTATTCCTTTTCACTCAAGCATAAATCGTTTAATGGTTGATGCTTCTGTATAGACAGAAGGATGGTCTGTCTGTTTGTGCTGCTGCCAGCATCCACTAAAAGATTAAAAATAAGCTGGCCGGCCTTTCAGCCACTTGGCTGAGACTGAGGACTAGAAAGGCTGTAAAGGATACTGCCTTCGGGGTTTCCGTCATCCAGACTTTCCATCCCAGGTAGTGCAGCAGCGACTCGACGAAACAGCTAGAAAGAGAAACAAGAACATTAGGAAAAAAAGACAGGACAGTCCTTTTATATAATTACTTATTCCTTTTTGTTTTTTTATTATCACTACAATGAATTAAAGTAGTTTGTCTTATCGGCTTACCCCTTTTTTATTTGTCTTTCTAAAACCTGCCTAAAATACTCCCATCTTAATATTAATAATCAGTAGGGCCTTATCGAGGAGGAAAAATAAATATTTTAAATACTCATTAAAAATGTTACCTCACTGAATCAAGCAACATCAAACATAAAACGATTTATGTTCATGTTTTACCTTTAACTTTTACTAGTATTTTTTGTGTGTTTTCTTCTGATTTGTTTTGTTTTATACCTTGTTCTGTTATTTATTCTCAGTAATATCATGCATGAAGTCATCAAGAAATACAGATCATGTATGTTTTTCTAATTTTATTTTGATAATATTACTATGTTATTATTTGTACTATTTATATTTTAGTAACAAATTCTGCTCCATCTTATCTTTAACATAAAAACTAAACAATTCCCTGACCTGAGTTAAAATGGTCTTATGAAGCTCTCATTGAAAAGCAGGCTGTAAAATAGGTAAAAATGATTTGTGATAAAAATGTTGTTTAGGATAAAACTAAGTAAGATACCAATGATAGAATATCTTAAACATATATCAAAAAGATAGATTGAAGAGACTGAAGTTAAATGTTAAAATAATAAAGGATGCATATCTAGAGATGGATACGTTTTAACTCTAAGATTTCTTTGAATTTTGTATGTAAGTTTTTAATTTTCATTTTAAGACTAGTCATTACCATAGCAGTCTGGTTGAATATATTCAAATTTAATTATTACCATTACAAACCTTGAGAATTAAGTATCTAGTACAGTTACCTAAAACCTTTACTTAAGTAGAGGGATTCATTTTTACAGTTTTCATTTCAGCAAGATATTTATGTAGGGCATTCATTTTGAGCTATATCCTTTTTTTTCTAAATGTTGTTTGATAAACCTTTATTATCTTGTTTGTTTGTTGTTACTTGTTTTGTTTTTTCCCTTATTTGTACTAATATCTTAGAAGGATTCAAGACATCAGATATTGTTACTTTTTACCCTCTGGTATTAGATGTTGATAACACTGATTATGTCTGTTAAGAATTGTTTAATGTTTGTTGTTGCCCCCAGAAGAAGTGGTGACTCAGCTTTCAAAAGGCACCAAAAATGCAGTAAAAAGTGGTGAAACTGCAAGGATCACCTGTTTGACATTGGAGCCTGTCTTGGCACTGGTCTCAATAAACATGACGTTGAGCTCCTTGGCTCTCTGCTCTCCTTCTTCAATCGTGATTTGCCTGCAGAAAGGTCCAGCCAGGTTCAGCATCTCACCCTGAGTCATTCTGCTCTAAGGTGTCATTCTCAATGGCTTTTTTTTTAATAAACTACAGCTATATGTTAGAATTAATTAGAAAAACAGCATGTTTACCTCTTCTCCTCCAGATCTGTCTTGTTGCCCACAAGCATGATGATTACATCACTTCCTCTCTCTGTCCTGACGTCATCAATCCACTTGCAGGTCTGCTGGAACGAGTTTACGTCTGTGGAGATTAGAGCATCGATTTAAATGCTGCCCACTGTGTCTAAAACACCGAGTTAAAAACCAGGGCTCACTCGTAATGTCGTAGACAACCACTGCCACTGTAGAGTCCCGGATGTAGCTAGGAATAAGACTCCTGAAGCGCTCCTGTCCAGCTGTGTCCCACAGCTGCAACCTTACCTGTATACGAATACACACACACACACACAAGCACACACACACAAGCACACTTTCTCAGCAGCTGTTCAACAAACTGTCAAACCTCACCCTAAACTGAACACAACTAAAGGCTTTTTCTGAGGGATAAGCCCCTATCAGCTCATGTGCAGGCTGGCGGGGGGATAATATCCTGTGACAGAAATAGAATTTGCACAAGTTAAAGAAGATGATCCATGACTATGGCTTATTACAGAAAAAAAATGTACCAAAGCTCTTACTAGGAGAAATAACCTTCAGATAATCATGTTAGAGCATAAAGAGAGCAGTGATTAAGCAAATCAAATCAAGGATTAGTCAAAACAGTGGAAACTGAGACATTAAATGGCATTTGCAGACAAAAAGTCTAAGATTGTAGTATTATTCTACATGCAAGATTTAAAATGAGTTTCAGAGTTTCCTACTGTCCGGTCTTCCAGGTACATGGTCTTTGATAGGAAGTCGATTCCAATGGTCGCCTAGAATAAAAGTAGGAGAGTTTGCGGGAAAAAGACATTAAGCCTGAGTTTTTACACTATTCATTAATTGCTTACAAAAACACTAACCAAACTAAACTAAAATAAGAACATTTAGCATTTTTCAAAGAACTCATGGTGCTGAAACAATTTGTTACATCTAGTTTGGTCATACTTCAGAAAACTGTATTGACAAATATCTAATTCTAATCTAGTTTAATAGTTTATATTTAACATTATAATCTAATAATATTATCAGTTATTCCTTCAAGAACTACATTCCAACCACCAACTCTAGACCAGATCTATCCTCTATAATATTTCCTCACAATTTCATATGTTGCATCTGTGTGTGCGCCTCACCTGATATGTGTTGTCAAAGCTGTCATACATGAATCTGGTGATGAGAGATGTTTTGCCCACTGAAACAGAAACACATCAAAGTTTATTTTGTTAGCCAAAACACCTTATTTTTTTCAACTGGATTAATTTAAGAGTATCTTCTGAATGTATTTCACAAAGAAATAAGTATGTCAGTGGTAGTATTTTTTATTATTATTTATAGAGGCTTCTCAAGTAAAATCTACTATTAATTGGCTCCAGGTCAATTTGCATCCTTGTTTGTTCATTGGTCTCCGTTTAGTGTCCTTCTACTTCCACTTCGTTATTGAAAAAAAACATTATAGTCTAAAATACTTGATCAGGAGGTTAACATTTGATGTACAATTCAATGTACTTAGGAACTTTGTAATACACCTTGATTTTATTGAACAATTGTAATTATGTTTAGTCTCATTTGGATCCTTTAACTCCAACTGTGACCTCTAATCAAATAAGCAGCAATAATAACCATGTGACGTTCTGTTTGGTATTTATTATTTATTGGGGTGGGATTAACTACTTCCCTTAGATTAGGTCTGTGCTGCAACATGTCAGAAAACATGAAATTAGAAAACATGTCATGTCAGAAAACATGAAATTACATCTTAATCAATCCATTTCTTAATTTTGATACTATGAACATACTTTATATTGTCCTTTTCTTCCTTTGTCATCTATACAATGACACTACTTCTTCCTTTGAACTCGACCACTAAGTTGCTAAGATCTGTTTTATATGTTAAAGAAAGTGAATTTTGTATTTAACTAGCCAAATACATTACCAGTACACAGAGTATGCACTAAAGTACTACAATCTACAAAATATTGCATCTAAACTGACCTTTGCAGCTGTAAAATTACACAAATTAAATATGCTTGGCAGTTCTAGCAGAGACCATTAGTAGATAATAGATAATTACCCTGAATCAATGGATTCTAAAGTGGGTACACAAGGTCCGCCTGGTTAGTACAAATCGGTACATGTCACAAATAAAATGTCCTGTGGTGTTTCACCTGAGGTGAATAACCACCCTAACACAACTGCTTCCCTTTTCATGGTATGCTGTATTTTTGTGTCCCCATCCAGCCAACCAATTAATAACTTTCTTAAGGTACCCAATAGGTAGTGGTCTTTTATATTCAAAATAAAGTGATGTACAAAGCAACCAACCGCTGAGATGAATGATGACCCTTAATTCCTACCAGCATAGGAAGAAAAACAATTAGGGAGAGGCAAATGACCTGACTAGAGCTCTCTTTAAGAAAAGAAACAAACCTTATATGAAATAATCTACCTGAAATTAAAGAAATGCATGAACAACAGCATGCAAATAAACAAGGACTTAACTACTTTTATAAGTTTTTTTAAGAGTAACAAGGAGTAAATACAATTTAATTCAGCAAATCTTATTTTCAAGAAATCTGGTGGCAAAAATATTGCTGATTCCGAGGCTTAGCAGTCTGCAAGCAAAATCTGTTTATGCATTAAGGCCAATTTGTTCTATCATTACATCTTAGAGCCAAAACACTATTGAGATAATATTAATACAAGTTACCTACATTATCCTTGCTTATCTGTTTTTGTTTTTTTTGTTGTTGTTTTTTTTTTTGTTTCTTTTGAGTATTACAATGTTCTGAGCCTTCTGTGTTTTCAGATTTGATGACTAAGATCTATATCCATTGTAGAAGCCACACATAATACAGAGTACAGATAAAGCAAGGATGGCATCCAAGTAGTTCTTTGGCCTCTCCTTTTACATTTTTCAAACATTGGTTTTGCATTGAGGGTGTATAGATATATAGAATATAGTGTGATCTATAGCGCAGTTTAAAATTGTCTCCAAATTTTGACTGTGATAAAGGATTACTGCATACAAGTCAGGTCTTCGTTGAATCAGTTGGGCATCTGCAGTTGGATAGCTTTTTCCATTTGATTTATTTTGACTTCATTGTTTTGTAAGTGAAATTGAATCAAGAATGGCATTTGATTAACCTTGAACCCGTCTATTTGTCTGGATTCTAGTCGTATACAATAATGTATTCATGGATATGAATAAGATATAACTTTCTTGTAAAGTACCCTGAGATGAAATACAATGTTAAATATTTTTTTATATATCATAACTGAATAAATCAGAAATGTATAGAGTTCAGACACCTGAGCTATCAAGATATTATAAAACTTTTGCTATAGTTGAAGTTGTCCTGAAGAACTCAAACGGGCCACTTACTCTCTGTGCTTAATATCAACTTAAGCATCATCCAGAGAAATATTTTACATCATATCAGGCAATAAGTGGGGGATACAATATATTAGTCCAGCAGGCCTCTGTCCTCTCTTACTGTAGTCTTGAAGCCAAATCGAAGTGATAGACCAAGCAGGCCTCTCTTCAGCACCATGGACAGCAACATTGCAGTACAGGCCACACAAACACACACTCATACGGATGCTTTTAGTCGACACACTCAACCACAGAAACGAAACTCACACACACACAATGTGACATCACAGTGAAAACACACACCTGCTCCTTATTAGAGCTGCCTGTCCTTTTTTTATCGCTGCTTTTTATATGATATCGACTCTTCTTCTGCCACTTTGAGTGTCTAATATCTGAGCCCGTCATCAGGTACTAAAGCATTATCGATGTTCTTCTTGAGAATTTGTCCCATCACATCAAATCACAACCCGCCCCTCCCTGGATGCAATGATTATTGGTAACACGGAGTGATCGTTGAACGAATTCAAGTCTTTTTTTTTCTTTTTCTTTCTTTTGCTTTTTTCCAGGATTTTTTTTTTTCATGGGACAGAGCAAGAGACTGCGTGCTTTGGAGATGCTACAGACATCGGCAGTCTAGGGTGTGTCCCGAACTGACACATGGGAGACTGTTATCCCTACTGAAATTCAAAATGAAAAAGAAAAGGGACTGAGGGTAGATATTTAAAGGTATTTATATCGATTAATTATAAGTGCCATATCAAGGGCAGAAGACGGAAATAAAATGGGAAAATGAGGTAGATTTTTCACGGTCACTGCAGTACCTCAAAACATCGCCATTCATTTGGAAAGCTATGATGTCAGTTGAGATCATAACACAGGCGCTAAATTCACTATCATGTGATTTATAAGTTGAATTTAAACCTATGAGCTTTTTCTTTCTCTTTTTGTATTCTTCGGATAATTTAATTATCGCGGTGCCACTGATGCTGAAGTCACTAGCATCGGCATCACAGACAGCCAGGAAAACATTTATTAGATCCACTTTAACATTTCAAGGTATTAATAAAAATGATTACATACACTCCTTTACATGCACACACATGTTCGACAGCCAATCCTCCCCCTGATCACTGACTCACCGCTTTGCTCTCCCAAAAACACCAGTTTGAATTTCCTCAGGGGGTTCCCCAAATCTGCTCCGCCTGACATGGTGGCAGATGAAAAGCCTAACTTGGGTTATATTTTACGCGTTTTGTTGCTATTCTTCTTCTTTATAGGCCTGTGACTCCCTCTGTGAAGTGGCTGCGCAGGAGAATCCTCCTCTCCTCAGAATGGTGGGAATGCAGCTCAGCGTCGTCCTGTCAGTTCAGGGCAGCTTGTGCGCCTGCGCGACCTCACCTCTTTCAAATCTCTCACCTTTTTCCGTTCGTTTTCAGCTATGACTTTCCTGGCTGAAAATGGGAATATAACAGGATTGATGAACGTAAACATATTGATCTTGATAACAGACCTGATGTTAAAAACGTAGCCCTAAATTAATGGTCGATTCTAAAGTTAAACTAGCGTTTTTATGATTAATTATGTCGCTTGACACATACACACACACACGTATATAT
>JAUZNJ010069661.1:0-10677 GCA_034780135.1 Jordanella pulchra
TATATATATAAATTCTCAGCATAATTACTGCTCTTTACATCCTGGCCAATGATTAACTGATTGCTAACTTAGTTGACACATATTTCAACCACTGTTTAGACGTGATCCTGCCTCCCATTTTTTGTAAACTGTTTTAGATATAAATGCATAGATTATCATGGAATAAGTTGTAGACATGACCCAGACAACTGTATCTAAACTGGTTGATCATTGTGGACAGAAAAGCAGGTTTTTGTTATTTTAGTCACCTACCTGCTAAAAATATGAATTTGTTTTTTAGCCACACATTAAAAGTGAAAAGTTCTTTTTTTTCTCTGTCTGACAGCCTGAAGACTGATATCGGTTTGTGCCAGAAGGACAGAATAAAACCTCTCTTTCTGGTATGATGTGCAGAACTGCATCAGTCGGAACTTGTTTTACACACTCTCTTAGGTCTGTAGAGAAGATTTCCTTGCAGTGATTCAAGTTGGATTCATCTCTTCCAGACACCCCCGATGTACTGCTCTAAAGCAGCCATATGTCCCACTGTACATTCCCCTGATCTTTTACAGAAAGAACCCAGTGTCCAAAAGATGCTTTCTTGGTGAACACTAGAATTTAACTCGCCAGGTTTGCCTTGTGTATCCAGTTTATACTTAGTCTTTAGGGATCTGTAGACTGTTTGTAGGCTGTAGATTCTTGTCATTATCTTCTATTTGTTTTCTTTACACCAGCTAACACCTATTCTGTGTAAAAACCACTAAGTTCTACTATCATTTTGTTAACTTTGGTGGCACAAAGATGCACATTGAACGTGCGTAATCTTTTGTAATCTTTAAAGTAAACAGCTTGACAGAAATAACCTAATGAAATATTGAATTTACCACCTTAAACAAATGATGTCCAAACTCATGCACAAGTAACTGGACTAATTATTCTTCAACATGCTATATTTTATCTGCTGCTTCACAACTACACACCCCCATGAGCTTGAGTGCATAATTTCACAACAATGTTGTTATTTGAACAGTAGCTTATGCAGAGAGATTTTCTGAGTCGATGATGATTCACTCACCTCAGCATGCCCAATACTTTAACATGTTGACATGTTAGGGTACTTGGTCCTGCCTTTTAAACAATTCTGCTAGTTTGAGATCTGAGGGGGACCTAAACTCATATTCCAATGGGAAATCAAATGTTTTAACTTTTCAAGATTTCTTTCTGAGTTGTTGAAAATGTTATTAGGTGTTGGCAGGAATAATCTCCTTTAGCTGTCTGTTTTGCAGCATATTTGGAGAAGCTTCTGATTAAACACAATCTATTGTTAATGCTAATGGTTGACTGAAATATTTATCTTATGAGGAATTAAAAACATCTCTCATCCACTTTTAAACACTGGAAACCTCCAGATGTTTATAAAATCTATTTTCTGCATTGTTCATTTTGGATCTTTATAAAGACATTGCACAAGAAATAAACAGCACAACTTACACTTATAAATAACTTTGCAAGATTCAACATACTAAATGTGCTGCGGAAAAGCACTTATAAATTCCTGCAGCATCATTTTGTTTTTCACCAGTTTGGTTCTGCTCCTTTCTCTCTATTTATCTTCCACCATCTCAGTTTCTGCAGATGCATACATGTGTGAGCCAAAGAGGACAAGCTTAAGCAGAACGAGAACAATGCATAAAGATCATTGTACACACAGTGACACTCATGCATGGTGCTTTTAGTGTTAAGCAGCTTGATACGGGTTGTGATGAAAGGAAACATCTCAAGGGTCCGTTTAAGTGGATTTGAAGACAATCCTTGCAGATTCTTGTTCTCCCTCAAAGAGATGTCTGAGCTGTCTAAAATCAAATTAATGCAAGAGCCATGTCTTGCATTTTTGTTATATTTGTAGGTTTATATCTTTCCCTTTTTGGCCTAAAGTCATCAGCCCTGGAGCCCCCAGCGAGGATGGCCCCTGGCTGTTTGTCCCTTCAGCCAGTTGGCTTTGAGGCTTCGCCGAAGGAAATTCAGACCAAAATCAATGCTGGTAAAGTGGGGAGGTACTACTTTTTCTCACATGATTTGAGTGAAGGTACAATTAAATTTGCTCCCTCTTGTGAAAGCAAAATTATGAATGAGTACATAAGAATTAAATTAACATTTTAGTACAGCTTTCCCTGTCATTATCTTATTTAGTCTTGACAACCTGTATTGCAGCTCCATAATAAATTGCGGCTGATTTAATTAATTATACGGTAGTACTGAATAAAACATTAGGAAAATTATATTTTATTAAATTAACTATTCACCTTGGCAATTATTCTCCATTTAATTTTCCATAAACCCTTTGAATAATGGAAATCACAGGAGCTGGAATAGAAGGTTGGAGAATATTAGCCCATATCCCTACATGAAACATTATGCTAATGACAGTGGATGATTTTATAATGAACCTTCGTTCTTGGTACTTTTTAAAAGAAGCAATAATTTACATTTTTTTTAGCAGTGGAGGCGACAAAAAGCGAAAGTTCAAAGTAAAATGTTCTCAGGCAGGAACATTGTCTTACATTGTTAATATTGTACAAAAAACCTTGTGTGTTGTTGCTCCTCATTAACTTTGCTTTACAAAAACAGGCAGTGCATGTTCATTAAAACCAAGTTGTTGTTTTATCTGGAGGTCAGACACCCGGAAGGTTTTAAGTTGTACTAGTAAATAAACTCATTGCAGTGATGTATTACCCGCATGATGTCTTGTGATGTCTGTGAGAATACACGGATTTCCACGAAGCATAAATGTTCTTGGATCTGTTGACATTTGTGGGAAAATGAACTGATCAGACCGTAAAGAGAGAGTTTAGTTTTTTTTATTCACACTAAGCTTGCAGGGATTTACTTGAGCACATGTTGCACCTAATCATTTCTAACCCAAATTAAACTTGTCAGAAACACTATGTATGTATATATCCACAGGAAAATAGTTTGTGCATAATTAGTTGTATCATGAATTGCATGAATTTTTGCATCCTTATAATGAAATAAATGTAATCGTTTTGTGGCTCTGCTGTATTTTGGAAGGACCTTTTTCTCCCACACTTTTACCTTTTACTCGACTTCCCATTAATATGCTAGTATACAACACATTTCCTTTAGCAACAAAAAACATTTTGAGGTTTTGTGTCCTTCTGGGGACTGTCACTGACTTGTTCTTGGACAACTGTGAAGTAAGCAGTTTTTGGTGATGTGAAAACTTCAGCAACCTTTCAAGTATTTAAAACAAACTTTATAAGAAGACCAAGTAAAGTTGGGACAGAAACTTTTGGATCCCTGAAGTAAGCAGTTTTTGCCATGATTATATTGGGCCGCCCAGGCAATATAACAGGTATATCTGCTAGAAAACTTAAAATCTATAACTGTTTTTTTTTTTTTTTAAAGCAACTCTGTATTAATCACATTTTTTATTACCTTATATATTGTTAAACTGGCAACATCAGAATCTGTGGGGAACAAACATTTATTTGTTCCTATACAACCATAATATTAAAGCAAAATTAGGAGTCTTTTTGAAAACAAATAATATAACACAGGATGTTTAAAATGAATGTCATTAAAAGGATCCTTTTCCAACAGTTCACGAAGGCTTTAAACTACTAACTTCTAAGTTACTCCAGTAAACAGCTGCGCTGTAGTGAATAGTGTAGAGCAATTGAGCTGTTTTTTAATAGAGGGTGCAACCGACCGTAAAGTTAATGAGTCATTTTTAGTAATATAAGTGAGAGAACAGAAAAGTTAGCATCTGCACAAACACTTTATGGAATATTAAACTGTTAAAACTGTGTAAATGTCTTGGGTAAGTGGGGAGTTAGAGATAAAAGGTGAGATCTAAGTATGTTGTTTTAGGCAACAGATCCCTATTTTATGCTCTGTCATACAAATCTAGGTGCAACAATCCTCTATATTCAATAAACCGAGTTAGAATATCCACAGTCTGGATGACATGCTAAGTCAGTGCAGGTTTTCTGAATAAACACGTGCACACAAAAGGGTAACTGTTTGTGTTTCACTTCAAGACTTCTTCATGTTGAGAGGATAAACAACTTTTCCCGTCTGTGCTTGAAGAGCAAGCAGGGGAAAAAAACCCCCTGCAAAATCAAAATGTATGGAGCTATATAATGGAAAAAAATGTCATTAGTGGGAGTGGAGGAGATGGAATACAACTCTGAGCTGAAAAGACAAATTAGTTTAAAGGCTGGGTGCAGCAGGGCACTGTGAAAAACAGCATGTAAATGTTGAAAGCAACAATTACATGTACGCTATGAAATTCAACAGGGAAAAACGCAGTAAAAGCAATCAATAGTATGAATAGTTAACATTTAAAAAGAAGATAACACTGATATCTGATCCTGTCAGAATGTAACCATATTTCTCTACAGGTTTGCTTCTTCTTCCTTTTTTTTGTGTGAAAAATAAAGTGATCATAATAGAAAGATTTGTGTTTTTTTTTGTATATTGTCTTCCTGATAGAGCTCAATAAAATAAAAATGACATATCTTATATTTCAATTGATCTCAGACATCTTAAATACGTCTCAAGAGTTATGAGCAGAGGGCTGCAGTTGGATTAAAGATCTAAGATTAAACAACTGATCCCTGAACGTTCCAAATCCTGACTTCAAAATATACAAAACAAACCTGTAAGGCCAAAAAGCTCTTATGCAAAAACAAAATTCATGCGCTCTATTGGCCTTTTTTATTCGTTATTTCCCTACATTATTATTGAAGTATACATTAAAGAGCATACATATCATCTTTTAGAGCCAGAAAAATCTTACACTCTTGAAAGTATGAAACATAAATAAATTGTATCTGCTCTTCCACTGGTTTTTAAAGCAGAAAAGGAGTTTTAAAACAGTTTTCTGAAACAGAAACCCTTTGGAACAACAAGGGACTACCATATATTTATGATGATATGCCCTCTGAAAACCACAGTCATTTGCAATGTGAATATATGAAACCAATGAGCGACTGCTTATTGCTACAAAAAGCATCTATAAAGGAAATGTGCTCTGTAGAAAAAAATACAAACAAAAAAAAAACTATTCCTCGGGATAGAGAACCGTTCAAGTCAAAAAACAACTCAAGCTTAGTGAGGAAGAAACCATAATTCATGCCTTGATTGGTAGCTTAAGAAGGCAGTTAAAAGCCAGACCAATGATGTAACCTCAGTGTTGTTTATACACATAAGATTTTTTTGGTAGAAAAATGCATTTTAGTTAATAATTCAGCAGTAGCAGGATATTTGTTTTTGTGTCTAGATCAAATAAAGAAAATTGAACTTGAGATGCATTTTTTTCCCACTACAAGGATAGCATGAACTAAAAGTGACTGAGAACAGTGGGTTGTGAGAAAACTATCACAGGTAAACTCTTACAAATCAAGCAGGGACTGTTTTTGTGAATAAAAGTGAGGCTTACTTAATCCTGCATGGTTCCCTTAACATAAATAACACAGTTTTTCAGAAAAATGGGACTAAGCATCAGAAATGACAACTTCAACCTGTTGGAATGTAGATTTTTTGTGACTAAAAGCCACTTTTATCTGTGGTGGTTTGTGACACATTAGATTAGACAACTTTTATTCCTTCTTTCGGACACCGGTTTGTTGGATCTACTAGCTTGTGCTCTGAGATAACACTTCCTGTAGCTTCTTCTCAGTACATCAGTCACTACAGACATCTTCATATCATGAATCTTAACTTTTCTCTCTTGGTTGGATATTCATGCCTGAGTCTTATGTTTAAGGAACATTATTCTTTAAAAGTCTTTTGTTTGGTTATCAGTTATCTTATTCTAATTACTTTTTTTTTCTCTCACAAATACCTTGATTTTAGACCTGGAAATGATTACGACTGCTTATTTCACATCTGAAATCCGAACTGTTGAAAGAATATTGCTACACTCGTTTTATAACTTTACTGATTGCTTTTAGGTTTTAAATTGACCAGAGCTGGCCTTCAATAACTGAAAATATGTAGCTATTGTTATAAGTAATAATGGCCTTGAGGTGCAGGAAGCAGGACGATTTTAGTTCGTATGTTGTCTGAGAAGCTGTCAGTCACATAGAAGTGGATCACATTAGGTTGTGGACCACTATGGCAGAATGATAAGATGGGGATAACGTGAACGGCATTTTAGAATGAAAAGTGTCCATCAAATAGCAAATGTGAGGCAGCTCAGCCAACATCCACCTTTACAATGGTATAAAATAAGCACAATCACCAGAGCTGACATCCTGACTGAATAAGTGAATTTATCTACAGAATAAGATGATTAAAATACCAAATAATAAAAAAGAAAGTCCATATTTTTAATAAAGCTGCGTAGTTACATTTGCTTGCAGCCCTGACATCTCGGCTTAGAGGTCCTGTAGCTCCACACTCTGCTGAACTAATATCTGAAAAAGATGACAGTTCTGACTTTATCTGAAATTAGTTAAAAATTCCTATCCAATATTATTTCTATCTTCCATTAAAAATGGTCTCATTCACTTTTCTCTGACCAGCCTGATCCTGACATTTATTTTCCTAAATCTTTTACTTTCTCTCAGTTCACACTAACACCGACAATTCTGTTATCTTTCACAGGTAATGCAGCAGAGTTTTAATTATTAGAGGCAATATGTTTTTGCAACTTATGCTCAGCTCAATTTTAGTCTGGCAGCCTTAGCTTGTTGTGCAAAAAGTGAAATTGGCAGAGGGAGAAGGTGGGTTCGTGTAATGAACTTTTGGAAACAAACAAGCACACAAACACAAATTGCTAATGGACGTCGTTAACAGTTGTTCAGATTCATTAGGGGTTGTCTGAGTCGACAAGTTGAAAGATTTTTTTTTTTTTTTTCAAAATTCCAGAAAATGTAAAGCTGTAGTCTGATGTGAAGCACAGATGTTTTCATTCAAGCTGGTTAATTGGACCAATGTAATGTTTACCTTTATCACAGCAGACATTTTGACTTGTGCTGTCTGCTAACAAGCAGATGCTACTGCTGTTGATAAAAGGTTAGTTTAAAAACCTGCCTTTTAACAAGCATGTACACAGGCAGGATGTATAGAGGGCTGGACACAATTATTTATGAATAACAAAAACTAGAATCATTTCTTCTTTTAATATAATAGAATAATCTCCCCATGAAAAGTGTAGAAACATTTAGAGCTGAAACAATTCATCGAATTAATTGTGATTAATCAATTAATTAAATAATCGTTACTGAATATAATGAAATAAACTAAAGTAGTATAATTGTTAACTGGAGTATAGAGACCCTAAACATGCCTTTAGTTGACTAAGAGACCCACCCAGAGCAGTAATTACATTCAAATTGCAAAAAATGTATAAATATTTTTCATTCAAGATAATAAAAACTCTTTTTTCTGTCAATATGCTCTATCCAGAACTCCTTAAATGAAAAAGCTTTAGTTTCAAATGTTTTAAATTATGTAAAAACCTTAAGAAACCTTTTACTATCTGATTATTAAATCATTAAAATTGAAAAAAATATTGACAAATTAATCAATCAGCATAAAGATCATTAGTTGCAGCACAAGGAAAATTCTGCAATTGACTTCAGTATGTTGTTTTATACAAAATAGAATAAATCTAAATACAGACACAATGTTTTTTTTATATTAATCCGTAGGGGTAAAATTGTTGTTACCTCTAAAATAAATGCTAGAAATACTTAAAACTGCTTAACCTTTTTTTATATCTAACTAATTCTAATCAAAGTTGATCATAACACGTTTTCATTTTCTAATTGGTAATTCATTTATTTGTTTTCTTAGTGTTTAATGTAGAATGAAGCTCAAGCCAGTTTCTTTGAGTTCTTGACTATAAAGCTGATGGAAGAACAATTGTTTTTTTTTTTTTTATAGCAGACGGGATGGTTACAGGGATAAAAAGATCTCTAGAGATTACCTTCAGATAGTCTCCATGCCACCCCATAAAATCTCTTCCCATGAATTTTAGAGACATTCTGGGACAAGGCCTTTAGTCCTACCATCAAAGCATAGCTGATGGAGTTTGTAAAATTCTACTGGGACTTCAGCCGACACTCTCTATTTTCTTTTCTTTTCTTTTTTTTTGGAGGACATTCAGCTTAACATTAAGAAGATGTAAACCATGCAAACTATTTGACCCCAGGTCAGGTTATCAACCAAAGGACCATCTTGCTTCAAAGTGAAAGTGCTGTCTAAGGTGAGCATTTATAAAATGAACAAATTTGAGACACCTAGGACGCTTATGAGGAACAGACGTAACGTTTTCAACTCTGCTTTTCTTTTGTGACTCAGTTTTAGTGTTGATTTCCATCGAGCCTCCTTGTTTCATATTAAACTTTACAAAAAGCTCTCTGTGAGAATCACCATTCACTGCCTCTCCTAGTGTAAAACGTTTTCTGTTGTCGTTATGTTTCCTTCTTTAAAATCCGGTTTTCAATCATAGTTTGTATTAAATCCTTTACCTGCTCTGGTCATGATGTGGGGCCACAGCTCTGTGATGATGATGCACCTCTGCTTTCTTTACGTATAGGAAAACGATTGTGTGTTGTTTTTTTTTTGTTGTTTTTTATTTTTGTATATATAATGTTTTTTTTCTGTCAAATGCAAGGCATTGTTTCAATTTGTGGGACAGCAGAAGGATGTGTAAAATACAGAACTATCTCACCCATAGTGCTAACAAATGTGCCATTATGTGCCCCTGACTGTATTTTTCTGAAAAATATTACAAGTTGTTGACATATTTTCTTTGGCTTAAGCTTGTTAGACCCTTACCAAATACTCTTCTCACGGCAAAGGGTAAAAAAAGTTTTCATTCATTTGTTTTCTGCTATTTGGTTTTATATTTATTGGTACATTGCAAGTTACTCCTAATTTTAGTTTGATAAATAACACTGAAAATGAGACATCAGTAGTTGGTCCCAAACCTTGTTGATTATTATAGAGAACCACACAAAACTGTTCATTAAGATTTCAGACAATTTATTCTTAACAGCATAAAGAGAATACATATATTTCCATATGCATAACAAGATAAACTCCAGGTGTCTCAAAGGAAACAAAAAATATAAAAAAAGATAAAAGAAAACATATAAATATTCTATAATAATAATATATAAAAGGAGTGGGAACCACTTCAAATAGCCTCTTTTAGCAGCAATACTACAGATACCACTGAGAAAAACAAACAAAAAAAAAACTGCATTAACAAGCACAACTGCTTTTTTTTTTTAAATCAACACATTTTTGCAAGAAATAATATAAATTGATAAAAGAAAATGAGCAAAGTAAATAAAATCTGCAGCCTCCCTGACAGAAAAGCAGGAGTAATATTTTACTTGGGTGTTGCATGTTCACCCAAGCGCTCATTCTGTGCCAGCCTAGAGTAGCTGTGAGGAAGCCTTCATGTAACAGCGGAACTGGGAAGGGCACAAGCGTGGCTCATTATGCGAATGTTGCCACGCTCCAGATCAGTCAGCAAAAATAATTAGAAGTTATATTATGCAGTGTCATATACTGCAAGAGTCTGGATCCATCCAGTAGGGATGAATTGTTCTCACTTTGCACAAGCAAAAGTAATAAACATAATTATGCTTTCTATGGGCCTCTTTTTGATTTGGAGGCACACAGTGTGACTGAACAGGATGCATATGCACACCGAAGCAGAACGGCTTGCCAATTACCACAGATCATAGTCAACTGATTTTCAACCTCCTTTAATAAGATTCACATTTTTTTTATGTATTTATTTATATATTTTGCTTGGCATCGTGAAGTACGACCCTTTCAACACTTCCATCTAATGTCAGGCTCATTAGAATATAAATTGGTTCATGATTACTACCTGTAAGTTGCAACTGGACTACTGGATAATGATTTTGTCAGCGTCAGGCAAGATTAAAGGACATCATGGTCCGTTGCCAGCAGATATATTGGTACCATTATCATTAATACAACTGAGTGGTAGTTATTGCTCTATTTTTAATCTTTTTAAGTGTCCCCTGGACAATAATGAAAACGAAGAAAGAAAATATATGTCATATTCTTGCTTTAGTATTAAAGTATTAAATACAATCTCACTTTAGAACCCCCCTCAGCTATACATTTACATGTAAGGATACTGCTATGTGCTGGAGGATATTATGAGTTAAATTGACATGTGGGGGCAATTTAAAGCAACAAAAATCTCCTTAGATATTAGGTGTTCAGTATCACCCTGCTTTCTGTAAAATAATCACAGGTTAAGTTCTTCAGCTGAAAGCTGCAAATTTCTTTTTTGGAGCTAATGAAAGGTTGCCAAAACAATAAAATTACAGCCTTTTCATAAAAATACTGGTATACAAAACAAATGTTGCATCCTTAACTCCCAATTTAGAAAATAGGTCTGTTAAAAAAATACAGGACTTTAACAAACTGTTTTTTAACAGTTTGTTAAAGTCCCATGCATTTGATGACACTGAGTATAACAGGGAGGGTTTAGCATTGCTTTTAAACATCTGACTCTTTGCCTTCATTTGTTTGCTTTAAAAATTTACGCTACTACAGATTAATGCTGTCTGTAGCTATGCATCACTGCAACATTGATCTTGTATGGAGGCGTGTAAATATAGTCCTACCTCAGATCAGAGACACTCTGTGCCTTTTGGGGGGGGGGGGGGG
>JAUZNJ010069661.1:10687-25955 GCA_034780135.1 Jordanella pulchra
CCTCAGCCCAGCCGCAGCACGCCCCCCCCCCTCCCCATGTGAGCAGCCAATATTAGACACAGATGTGCAGATCCATGTCAGCAACTGAAGATCACGTAATATTAAAACCTGATTGATTTCAATTTCCTGCCACACAAAGAGATCTGACATTTATATTAAATTAAAAGGTGGGACTTTAATTAATTCATATAGTCGCACAGCTTAATAATACACCCTCTATCTTCAACACATTGAATTTAATAAAGCGTGACTCACTGGACATGTGAAATGGATGTTTGGCTCAAATATGCATTTTGAGAGAACAATAAATCTGCTTAATGGAGTTTTACACAACTGGCAAGGTTACAGTGTCTTATTTTTCCTCTATGCCTCTGTTAGGGAGTAGAGAGATTCTACATTAACTAAAGAAACTAATGACCGACCAAAAGAAAAGAAAAAGAAGAAAAAAAACAGATGCAAATACAAGAAGTCAGTGAGCTTTCTTTTTAATGTGCCTGCTGATAAGAGGAGTAAATATTTTCACTTGATAAAACAAAACTAAAACATATTGCTTTGATGCAAATCTGTGTGTTCGCCAAGAAAACCTGTTTTTTGTAACTCTGATAAATATATGCTACAAAGTGATGACAGAGCAGGGACCAATTGGAAGGAGAAACTTTGCACCAAAGTATAATAACATAAAAATAAAATGTAGAACTACATTAAGAATGAACAAATAATTATTACAGTTTCTTTTTGCCCACAACATATTTGCAGGAAATATTTCAACTTATCTTTAACTAACTGCTCTTCAACCAGCTAACAAAACCTTTTCCTCCTGTTGGACAAATGTGTGACATGCAGAACAGGAGAGAAGACGCCAGCCGAGTACAGTACTAGCATAGATATATGTTACCTGTATGGCTTTGGTTTAAACTCTACTCTTTACAAATATTGAAGAGTTTGTTATTAATTAAAGACCCATGTTAGAAAAATGTAATTGTCATTATTTCCATCAACTTTATTAGTATAAGGAAATTTTATGTGACTGAATTGGATGTTTGGTTAGTTGGTTCTAGCAGCTTTTTAATTATCTTAATGGCCTCTTGAACATATTTTCTTCCTGAACTAAGCAACAAACATGACTAAATATGTTCATAGGAAGCCTTAACAGACGGTACCCACATAGAGACAAGTACCATGCCTCAACTGCAACGTCTATAACAAGCTACATTAAGTTGGTAGTTTGTGGTGTTTAAACGTTTTTCAGTTAGTGATAAGGAAAATAAAATATCAAAGCAGGATGGATCCATGATTTCCTTTTGTCTTTGATCTAATTTTGACCCTGCTATCTAAATGTATGTTATTATCAGATTTTTTTCAGCCAGTGCAAATTCTAAAATCTGGTTCCTGTTAATAAATGACCAAAGTGAATTCTGGTCTTCTGCTGCAAGAGTTATGCTTTAAGGTGCAGCGTGTTATAAATCTAGGGTTGGTGTTTTATGTGCAGCTTTTGTAACTAGTGGTATTTTGAGCTGCTGTTCATCTGTTCTCCTAAATCCCCTCTGACCATTCCCAGCAAAGCATCTCTGTCTGCATCTTTGAAACTCACTGGATTTTTCATCTATCTATGAAATTAAAGGCAGTCAGTTATTGATTAAAGAGTTAATATAAAATTGAGTCATCTAATTGATTGACTAACCCTTAACTGATAGGAAAATATTTTTTTTTCTGTATGAACAGTGTTTTCTATAACATATTGGGGTATTTTCTAACAACTCATATGTTGAATTTTAAAAAAGAACGTCATACTAACTTAACAATTAATAGTGTTAGCTATATTAATTACTGACTGATACAAAAAATTGTTTTCTAACACATTGTTAAACTTAGGCCTTTTGATAAAATTTGACAAGACAAGGGGAACCTATTAGCTTGAAAAAAAAGAATATTGGGGTAAGTTGTGTGAAACAAATATCGCCCAATTAACAGACATACATGTCAAACTGTTATTTAAAGGCGGGGTATGTCGCTCTGACATACTGTCAGACTTTACCTGCCACATGATGTCATACATGATAAATATGATAAAACTCTGTTTTCAGAGAAATCTATCAATCAGGGACACTTTGAACTGTTAGCCATGCTTCTAAGCAGGTGGTACTGGTTGCTCTTGGCAACATGAAGTGCATTAAATCACGAAAACCCTCATAATTATCCTTAATTATTAACATGTATATCTTTTTATAACTTGTTACAAATGTTTTACCTAAAGATCTCCTTTCTACTGTCACATCCTTGCTTTCATAGCGTATCAAAAATTTTTCTATTGGAAAATTTTTTATCTACTAAACAATTATTGGACAATTAAAAATTTGTTTGCATCACTGACTCATATTTTCTAAATTCTCTGTGAACCAAAGAATCAAAATTCAAGTGGGACAGCAGGTTCTAAAAGGTTCTCAATGGCACCAACAACCATGCCTGGTTTAATGGATTTAAAACTAAACAGTTAACTGAAATGGCAAATGAATACATAAAGTTATTGATGAGACTATATTATGTATTTTTAAGCCATTTAAAACATATTTATATTGTGCAGATATTAACCACCTCACCAACCCCATCCCTGTCAGTTTTACATGTTTTACAAAAAGCTTGAGACAAAGAAAAAAAAACCCAAAAGAAATTACTCAGGGATGTAAATAATGCATCTCAGAGACAATATATTTAGCAATCAAAGTATCTTAACGAAGCCTTAAAATCTGGCGACAGATTACGACTCTTCTCCTGCTCTGTTATAAAACTTTTCCTTTCTACATATTCTGCTTAAGCTATTGGCAAGACATCAATTTTCCTTTTAAATTATTGTTTTTAACAGTATGTTCTTACACAAATTAGCTCACATTTTCTACTATTAAATGTCAGCTGAACAGAATTGCTGAAGAATATTTGCCGATAGCAACTAACCCTCTTAAGCTCAGTGATTATCACATGCTGGTACTACATTTTTTATTTATTTGCATTAGATAAATAATTAAGGTAATGAGGTGCCATATTATATTTACTGAGTAAACAATGTTCTCTGTGCATATCGCTGTTCATTTGATCAACTATTTAACTATGTTAAGACCTGTTGAGGACATGCTGATTTGTTATTTTCTTATTACACTCTTTTCTCCTTTCAAAACTAAGAAAGAATTGATGTAGGTATTTTTTGCTGATTCCAACAGACTAAAATAGATTGTTTCTTGCATATTTGTGAATTAGATTAGGAGAGGGTCTCAGTAAAGTAATCTCTTAATGGATGTTCCAATGGTCCCAAAGCTCAAGTTTTTTGATAATCTGTTGTTTTAAATGTTGTTGGGTAGACATCCGAGCTTATTTAGAAAACAAAACTAATGCTGTGCCTTTTAAAATTATTTTTTTCACAGTGCAAAAATAACATTCATATGGGTTTACTTCACAGACCAAAATAAAGTATCAAATAACTATTTACACCCATTATTCTATTTAAATCTAAGATTTTAGATGACATTTGCTGTGAATTTGCACTATATAAAATAAACTGAATTTAACTTAATTTAAATAAATTAGTGGAAGTTCAGTCAGATTGCAATGACAGCATCTATGAATATAAATATTCCCTTCTTTCCAGAGATTCAGCGCTTCGATTAGTCAAGATCAACAGATAATAAATAAGGTTGGATGTAAACCATACAATTATAGCCCTGTCAGTATAAATTTAAACAAGCAGTTTCAGGTATTTACAAAGTCAAACAGTCGATGTGATTCTAAGTATTGAGAACATGCCTATAAATATCATAAACATGGACATTTGTTAGAATTAGAGTATTTCATTCTGTATTATAACAATATATTAAGTAAAAAAATACTCTGTAGACAGCACAGAGTATATAAAAATTTATGTATGAAACGATTAATCGATGTGCAGAACTTTTAAGCATAATATAACTAATCCAATTTTACAATAGAAGGTATGTTGGTCATGGAGAGTTCCTGCATAAGCAGCTGGATTTCTTTAGAGTTTTGGTATTTACACCCTTAATGTTGGGAATAGCATTAAAATTGAAATGGAATATTTAAACTTAAAATCTTTTAAATGCAGACAAGATGGGGAATGCGTTGGGTCTCCGAATCTGATCCATCAACATGTGTCCATGAGTGTTTTTATGTATGAACAAACTGGGATTCAATTAGACAGATTTTCCTCTTGATTGTGTCCCTGTTTCATTGGAACTTTTATGTTATGCTCTTATCAGTACATATAGAAGTAACAATACAGTGTGGAGAAAGTAGGAAAGGACAGATATATATTTTTTAAATGTAGTAAAACCTCGTCAGAAAAATAAATACCAAAATTAAGGTCAGAAAAAGCTACTTAAGAACAAAAACTAAGTATTTATACATGGTTACTTTACACCTGTGGACCTGGGGCACTTGGTGCTGTCGTACAAAAGCACCACCGGGCCCTCTGACCACCATCAGTAGGGATCGCGGTGGAAGGGTCTTTACCAAAGACAAGGCAACTGGGAGGGAAATAGAGACATAAGTTTAAACCATTTGTTCTTTCATTGATCAACACAGCTGGAAAAAAATCCTGGAAAAAATGATGCCTCTTGAAATAAGTGCAAAAAAAAAACCTCCAAATATATCCTGTCTAGATTTTACCTGGTCTTAATTAGAGGAAACAGAATTTCTTGCTAGATTCACAAGCATCAGTTTCTTTCTGAAGGATTTTATACTGTATATCGCTTCTGATCTGGGAGCATCTTAGTATGTTTAAAAATGAGCTGGATGTTGGACGTTGTCTAGATGTCTCAAATGTCTAAATGTCTCTCCTGGACATATTATCTATACAACCTGGTGCTTAAATAGTGAATGTTGGGTAGTTGTTAAAAAACATAATTGTAAGATTTTTACAACGACTAATAACATAAAATATTCCATGATTTAGAGAAAAAAAAACCGATAGAAATGATTTTTTCATTAACCAAGTAGTAATTTTTAATGTGTTGCTCATGAAGAATACTTTCTAGTATCACTAAGGTGACATTGTTCAGCTTTGGTCGTTAATAAATCATTATGTTTAACGTTTTTGACAACTTTTCAGTAAGAAAATAAGCATGAAAAATAACAGCAGTCGCAAGGTAAAGAAATTGTTAGTCTCTAAAGCAGTTGTCACATAATCTGTTTTATGCTTTCAGATTGATCTTACATGGTTTTTACAGCTTCTTAACATGATTTACAACAAAATCCAATAGAGCATTTCACACAGATTGACAGTCTGCAAGTCCTGGGATGTGGGGCGGTACGATTATTCAAAATATGAAAGAACCTGAATGCAAGTAGAGCCTCTCAAATGAATGAGTACTGAAGCAATGCCGTCCAGCCGACTATGATAATGTTTGCCTGAATTAAATGAGTTGCATTAACTAAACACGCCTGAATGAGGAAGAGGACATTTTTAACACACACGTTCATTATCCACACCCCCCCCAAAAAAATGATCGCTAGCACAGGACAGCATTTCACGAAAAGGTTGTTGAATTAATGGTGCTGTCTGTTTTCTCCTCCTTTATTTGGTAAGCCTGCCATAAAAAAGACACTGCGCTCCAGGCAGCGCCTCATAAACCTCCCTGCGGTGACGGCGGGTCTTTTGACGGATATGCCCAATCAAAGCTGTGATTGGTCAATGCGAAGATTCTCCAGAAGAATCAGTTACAGCCAAGTTTACAACGTTTGTTTTAATAGTGCAACAAAAACATTGTAAAGTCCAGTCAGCTTTGGGAACAAGATTCCAGCAAATGTGTTGGTTGATATAGGGGTGAGGAATCAATCTATCCAAGCAAGGGTTTTACCACAGCATCAAGGCCTGATACACTCGACAACCAGATAAACAAGTTAGTAAATGATTTCCTGTGGTGGCATCATGCTTGAAGTGTAGTTTAAAGTCACTCCATATTTCCACATAAGAGGCAGGTACCAACGGTAGTTGGGACAAGGCACAAAACAAAATGGAGCTGCTGTTTTTGTCGTTTCATGAATCAACTCACTTTCCCAGCGAACCTCTCAAAGCCACGACAGACTGCGGATGAATTACACCTGACAAGCCTCTCCATGTAATTCCTCTCCCGATGGCTCCCTGCCCAACATTTTGAAAATCAGCACATAAAAAAGGCAAATCTAGAGAACGATTCGTGATACAGAGGCAGAGTTTGTGTCATTATTTTCCCTTGACCCCTAAACAACAGGCTATTATCCTCCCAGTGGTTTCCCCCCCCCACCCCCTCCTCTCAAATTACTCTGCAATCACCAACAAGTCCTGCAAACCTCTGCTTGGAAAAATGCTTGAGATACTCAGAGACAGTCAACCAAACACCTTCATCATGATCAAATGTGTTTCATCTTATTCTGACGAACGCTAACCCCTCAGTTGATCATTTATAAATATCATATTTCTGATCTTCCTCTCGTGGAGTCTTGATTTCATCACTGTAAAAGCATTGATGTAAGACGCAGACAGCAGTGTACAACTGGAGGCGCATGCATGGCTGCACACAGAGGCCTTTTATATACCATAACATCAATGAAGTCGAAAAACTGAAACTTCTTAAAAAAAAAAAACAACACACAATGTGGGGATTTGGAGTCAACAAACATTGAATCAGCCAGTTTGATGCTGCAGAGGGTCTAACATGAAGGAGCTAGTAATTACTCTATACTGGAACCCGTTCAGACCTTCGAAGTGTGTAAGTCAATTCAATAGCAGCCACAACAACAGGTAGTAACACAAGGGGGGATTCCTGAGTCATTTGACATGCAAATTGAATAAGAAATAATAGCTTGCAACTCTGAATCCACAAGAGAAAGTAATTTGCAACCAGGTGATGTAATAGAACCGATACAGGAACACACAATCCTGTTGTTTATACACGAAACCATTATTTGATCCTATCTCCTGCATGGTTTTCCTTCTCGTATTTCTCAGTGAAGGAACTGGATCAGATTCATGAACAAAGGTCATAGAGATGCAGGACGCCGGGGGTTTGGTTCTCTATCACCCTTACCTAATAATCTCAGCTGTTTAAGAAGAGACAAATTATATATTATAACTTCATATAAACTCACAGTCTGCTAAATTAGGTCCGCCTTCCCTGGGTTCTGAAGTAACACCTCGGCCAATCACGCAGCACTAACTCAGTTGGTTTTGGGAGTCAAAGCAAGCATGAGAATGGCGGGTGGAGGGGGATTTAGATTGCTCTGAATGTGCTTTTCAGAACCACAAAGGCAGTTCTAAATATTTCAGGAAACTACTAATCTACTGAGATTGACCATTATTTTATGACCTTACAGAGAAAAGTCAGTAAATTAGATAACATCAAGCTAGGAGAAGAACCTGAAACCTATAAAACAGAACTAAGAGAGGAGTGGTATCCAGACAAAGGTACACAGAACCTTAAACCGAAACCTATTAAGTGTCTTCCCTTTCACTTTGGAGCAGGAAACTCAGATTACGTTCATTGCATTACATTCGTACAGGTTAACCAAATTAATCAATTAAAAAGTGGAGCTTGTGTTACACTTTAGGATTAAACTAATACTTGCTGTTATTTACATGTTTGTTCTCTTTAATCCAAGTTTTTTTTTTGTCTTGTGTTATTTCTGCACCCCTGAGCTTAGGTTGTTCCCTTTCTATATGCTTCTAGAACACACACAAGGTTTGCCCCTTGTGAACTAATTGGTCTGATTTTATCATCCAGTTTTGTTCTCTTAAATCCAAAGTCCTCACAGATTTGGGATGTACTTTAGATTCCAATGAGGTTTAATGGTAACATACTTCTGAAACATGACCTTTTGCCCCATTACAATACTTAAAAATCTTCATATCTTTATTTTAAAGAAACAAATGCAAATGCACAGGATGATATCAGATCTTTCAATTTAACTGTAGTATCTTTGTTTTTAAAGTATGTATATAAGGCTGCAGTCATTCTGGCCTGTAGACAAATATTCCTTCTGGGGTGGTGGTAGCGCCGTACGGGTCCTTGTGTTGACACCTAATCTTTTGTCCTTTTTGTCCTTAACGGCACTTTTTAAAAGTATTTCTGAAACCCACACTTTCAAACTTTTACATGAGTAATGCTTAAGATGATACTTTAACTTCTATATACTGTACTATACTGTAATTAGTATCTGTACTTCTAAACTTAAATACTTTTGACAGCTCTGCTTTAACCTTCCTGAGTGTTTTTTATTTTTCTTTTCTTGGTTTCTTTCATGCACAATAGGTTTTTAAAAAAAAGAATATGATTAGTTTCTGTCCTTTACTGTCTGTCTTACGGTTTCTTTAGCTTTGCATGGAAATAAGAAATGAATCTCCTCTGAGATTATTACAAGGCACAACTAAATATATTCGAAAAAGAGCTGATAATCGAAATTCTATATTTGTTTAAGTTTACTTGCTTTTCTTTCTTGAGCTGGTCACTGTTTATCAATGTGATGTAAAGTTAGAGGCTATTTAGAAGCAAGCCTGTGAAACTGTGAGTCACACGCATCAACTGGACTGATACCTTGTTGTCCATCTAGTATCCTTCCCATTCGTTCTTTTTTAATATGACAGTCAGTGACTCACTGGGCCCTAAAGGAGGATCTGTATACCCTGTACTACAGAGCTGCTCTGCTGGTTCATAAAGATGGTCCAGAGAGTTGATGCCGTCTGTCTTTCAGATTCTCTCAGATTCTTAGATGAAAGTTAGGATTCAGAATTTCGTAAGAAAATCATTTGCTTATAATTTCTGAGAGTCTAATAAGCTCCAATTAGTTTTGAAATTTTTAATCAGTTTTAATTATGGCTGTGTTTAATCCCTTAAGAAGTAAAAATAATATTCTTGTTGTTTAGTCTGCTAATGGCTGATTATGTTTGTCGTATGCCCTTTGTTTTGTTTCGGTTCAGGCTCAGTAGAGTGTAGATAATGTTCAGTTGAAAAATTATATAGTATTTACTTTAATGCCTACCAGCTCTTTATCAGGTAAGATTTTACTTTTGATTTTTTTTCTTTAAATCAGCTGTCAAATGTTGTGTTGGCTGTTAATAAAATGTAAATCTTGAAGAATATAGAAAGATAGTTTCTTTTAAATAATGGCAAAGGAAAAGTATCCATTCCTCAGATTAGTTTTTGTAAGTTATGAGTCTGGGTGCATTAATATATCTTCAATTTCTTAAAGTCTAAAGTCAAAAGCTCAAGTCTCACGATTCCTTGAATTGAAGGACCAAATAGTTAGTTTCATATAAGGCACCTGGATGTTTATTATCTTTAGGAAAAAAACTTTTTCTGCAGGTCAAGTTCTAATGGTAATTTTAAACAAATAAATCAGCAAAACATATTACTGAAAGCCAGGCCATTGATGCACAGAGAGCGGAAGAAACGAGAACATAAGAGCGTCCCAGATGCCACTGTTACTCTATGACTGCTGACAGGCGTGTAGAGGAGAAAAGGCTATGAACTGATGTTTCAACAGTATATTAAGAATTAATCATTCATGGATGCATAAAACACACATATTTATTTATGAGGCATGCGTTTATGATAAAGAGTGGTTATTTTATGTTCCCTGTGTGATGAATAATGAAAAAGCACAGTTGAAACTGGTTTCGTTTTTTAATCCATCAACCTGCTAAAAAATCATCACCAATGATCATGACTCCCCAGATGAGGGAAAAAAAGAACAACCCTGAAACATCTGGGCTGAATATCTGCTTAAGTCAACTGTTAACACAGTCCTTATAATGTTTTGATTTTTTACTGGGAGAACTAAAGGGTAACTATGTGTAGTAGCTATTAAATGCTGTCCCCCTGTTTAAAAAAAACACAAGCTTACCAGCTACACAACAAGTACAAAGTCTTTGAGATCTAACTGAAAAACAGCAGCTAATCATATCGTGCTGTGTCCAAACTCCAATGTATAGCGGGTGGAAAAAGTGTGCAGAAAGAAAAAAAGGGAAAGCATTGTCTTTGAAAAGATTCTGAAGGTAATTTAAATTTATAGGTGGTTTAAAACATTCGACTGCAGCAGCAGAAAGTGGCTCATAAGAAACCGCAGACAGAATCACCAAGGATCAAAGAAATATCAGGTGGGCCTCTGCCATCACCACCTTCGGTTGTATGTTGAGCCTGTTTATTGGGAGGTGGTTTTGTGTGTTTGGTCCTGTTTCTCTCCTAGACATAGCTTTGGGCTCAGCTTGTACCGTGACTAACTGGAATTGCTCCCTTTCTTTCATTTTGACATAGAAACTGGGTTAGATCTTATCTTCTTGGCTGTTTCTTTCGTAGACAGAGCCAGCTCTGGAGCTAGATTACTGTTACCTTTTTTAATAAGGAAAGTATTCATAGATCAGTGCTTCCATGTTCCTTCTGTATGTCTGCTTCTATCTCTTTGAACACCCAGTCTGCCTCGGCAGAAGGCCACTCACACCGACCCTGGTTCTGATGGAGGTTTCTTCCTGTTAAAATGTTGTTTTTTCTCCCCACTGTTGCTGCATGCATGCTCTGCATGATGGATTGCTCTAGTCAACAACAAAATGGAAATGAACATCTAATGTTACCAGATGCTTATCCAGGAGGAGCAGATCCTGCAACTTAATAACTCGATGGAATCAGCTGGTTGTCCTTGATGGAAACATTTTATCAAGCTTACTATACAATCTGATTGAATTGTCTTTGTAAATTCTGCTTTAGATGACACATTATAAATTAACAATATTGAAATAAACTGAATTAAACTGAATTGCGGGCTTCGACTGTGCAAATCCTATTTCTAATCTACTCCTAAAGTGAATTATCTAGACTAAGGAGAAGAAAAGTTTATATAGTTACTCAGTGATTCAAAATCCTCTATTCAGATCAAAGTAACTTTTTCAAATCATCTGGAAAATGCAAAGTTCCTCAGACTTAAGTGTAAATAATGTATATTTATATATATATGGGTGTATTTTCCTTTACTATATTTCTATATCAATTACCTTTTTTTAATATTCTTGTGTCATTTATGTTTCTGAAAAACTGATCTTGGGTTTTAATAAGCTGAAAGCCATAATGACCAAACCCCTTGCTCACATTTAGTGAATTTATATCATACATCAGATTTTGTTTTTATTGAATTTCTGAAAGAAAAATCAACTTTTAAATAACTATTTAATTTATCTATCCATCTAAATTTTTTAAGATTATTTTTCAGGCTTTAGTGAACTTTAATCTTGTTATTTTAAAGGTATGTAGACAGGAAAGTGGATTACAAGAGAGGAGAGACATCCGGCAAAGTTATACAGGGCCGGGACTCGAACCGGCAACAACCAGTATACAGATCATGTGCTCTACCATAACACCAGAGCAGAACTTTTATCTACTATCAACACAAATGATTACTGTGTTACCCACTAGTTACTAAAGATTAATGAGGGAAAGTAGCATTTTGCTTTTAATGTTGGAGTGTTTGTCCAATAAGCTGCACAAGTTGCACATTAAGGTTGGTTCACTCCTGCTCTAAAGCACTTTTTTTTAACTTGTAGGGGTTGCTGCATCTCTTTCCCACAGTGCACCTCTTTTCATGCTGTCTCTTTGGCCTCGCTGGGGAGTTCTCCCTCAGATATCATCATACGGTGCTGCCAAGATAAGTCAGTGACACAGGGATAAAAGGCAGTGCACGCTATCGAAAGTTACTGAAGGTCTGGTTCACCCCATTCCTGTAGCATTGCTAGCTGGTTTATGCAAACTGCACAGCTTTCCACTTCTATTTAACTCTTCAGTAATTCAATTAAGTGAAAGAAGCAGTATTGAATAAAAAAAAATGCCCCCAAAAACGATCTGATGTGAACAAATAAAATCCTGCTGCTTCAAAGTTATTAATCTTCAAAGTCAAAGCTTTGGATCCTTGTAAAGAGCCTTGTTAAGTGATTGAGAACATTATTTCCTCGTCAAAGTAATGGAAGGTTTTTCTTAATTAAAAGTGGCATTTGACTGAGCGGAGAGAAACACTCCAATTTAGCAGTTTGTTTCCCATTTATTAAAATCTATTTGAAAGACCAAATCATTTCATCAATTCCCCGGCTTGCTAAATGCCTCCTCATTCAGAGAATAATACGACCCAAATTTGATAAGTTTCCTGAATAAACCCGTCCTGGTTGATATTTTTTTAAATCTTGGGGTAGCTGAATCACACCAGATGTGAGTCTCCAGGCTCAGATTTGCTAATCGAGAAACAAAAACAAGTTTAGCTTGTTAGTTATGAGTGACTTGATTAATGTCCACTGTTTCTGGTCTGCCTCTTTCATGAAGCAAATCACCCTGGAGGGGATTCTTCCTGACTCCTGACTTGGAAATAGTAGGTGTTTGCTAAATTGATATCTGCATTAGCATACTAAGAAGCACTATTACAGTGCATTCTTTTGAAAAATCATGATCACTAACCTTTTTTTTTTGCTATATTCTGGAGATGTGAGTAATAAATTGTGTTTTACATATGGAACATTGATAAACTCACCTCATGCCATTAATCAACACTGGAGGGAAATGAGAGAGTCCTGGGAATGAGCTTTGATTGACATGCTAATTTAGTGGGAGAAACAGCTTGTCTCTCGGTGAATACGTCTCTGCTTACACGAACAAAATAAAGGTGGCTATTTTCCCCAAGATGTCTGTGATTGTGTTTGGCTATATTAAATATTTGTGGTAGGGTTGAGTTACTGTGTCACTGTGAATAAAACAAAGGATCTGGAAGAGCTGCGGCATTGGAAGAGGCTTTCCGCAGATGCCGGTCAGTAGCTGCTGTAGGCCGTCTGCCCGGTTACAGCCATGCCAGGACTGGAATTGTTTGGCTAGGAGGGATTATTGCTGTTATGATTGCCTCAATAAAAAGTGATTGTGCTCTGTGATAATCTCACTCTGAGTCTCATCTTCTCCTAACAGCAGCAGAGCTGAGATTGCATTATACATCAGCTTTGCCCCAAGTCTCAAAATATCTTTCGTGCATTGCCTCTTCTTTGAATTTGTCCAAGGGCAATTCTTTTTTCTATTAGCATCTCATCTAGCCTTACACATAGGATTTTCTCACTTTGCATTTGTGTGCCAAGAATCGCTTCTGCTTGAATAGCAGAATAATCCAATCAGTAGAGAGCGCCTCATACCCAAGACATCTGACCTCTACCGAGGATGGGATCTTGTCAAAGATTATTTTATTTCAGAAAATCGCGCTCTGCTTTGTTTGTAGATTCTCCTTCCTGGTCTGTTTTACAATCTGTAGGATATTATGAAAATGCCATGCACTATTTTTCTTGAAAGAAGCCTTTGATAATATTAAATCAATGCCTATAAACAGAGAATGAGGGTATTGTGTGTTTTTGTGTGCATGACTTTTGCCAGGGATTCCTGTTCTTAGGGCAGATTTACATCAGAAAAAAATATAAAAAGGCATCCTTACCAATTAATAAATGCAAACAGTAGTTTTTCTCTTTGACACCTGAATCTAATTAAATAAAACATCCATATTATTACCTGAAATAATATATGAAATCATATACCAAAAAAAGCTTTTGTCTCTTCAACTTTATTTCCTGCCTTCAGGATCAGCTTCTTCCAAATCAAACTAAAAGGAAAATTTATAGGGATATTTCCAGGCTACATATTTATTTATTCAAGTAATATTATTTGGGTAAAAAGTAGTATAAAAGTATTTAAAAAACATTTCCTCACACCTTCAAAGAGGAATCATAACTCTAAATCGTAAGTATAAACAAAAGTCATTTTTAGAGACCCTATCCAAACTTACAATAAAGTCAGGTGCAGAAGGTTCTTTTTTTAAAGTAAAATTTGCTGTAAAAATATAATTAGATCATATGTCTGAAATCTTACCTTAATTCAAGGTGATTTTCCACCAACTTAAAAGAAAAAATCTTAACAAACCTAAATTGCTTCAATCCATATTAAAAAACTATGTTTGTTTTAATGAATAACTTCTCAAAAAACTATAATTTGTTTACCACAAGACCAGTTCTCATTTGCTTGTATATTTATTGATCTATTTAACATTTGTAAATATATTTGGTCTAAATGATGCTGTGATAAAACATATATTACTTTCTAGTTAGAGAAAGGTTGATACTAAATGCAATGTCAATATTTTTTTTATTATACAGAAATCTACAATTAGTACAGTTTAAATGATGTGGTTTTGTCTAAAGTAAGAACTTAATTCTATAGCTGATATTAAAAAAATATTCAAACTTCAAAAGAAAAACTAAAAACATTTGGATGCCATTTTTTCCCAAACAGAAACTGCAAACTCAGATTTAGTTTCTGTTGTGAAACTATTTGCAAGCCAAAATAATTATTCTGTTTTAAATCTTTTGTTTTTTAAAGTGGGTTTAGAATAATTGGATGAGCTTTTATTGAAACTTTGAACTAAAACTAAAAGCTGTTGATATAGGTCATAACTTTGCTATGTATAAGGAAACCAGTTTTTTTGATTATCATGTTCTTTTGAATAATAACCTGAGATTTGATGCAGCAACAATGATAAAAAGCACACTGAAAGCTTTTGGATTTCAAATCCGGTAAGAAAATGGTTTAAACAAAAAGTGTGATGCAAATCATTTGGTACCTTTTTCTGTTTCATGTCCTCTAGTTTCTGGTTTTCTTCTGTGTTTATGTTTTAGCCTTTTTCTCATGGTTTATTACCTTTTTAGCAAGTTTCTACATCCTCTTAAACTCTGTGCTTCTTATTGTCATATTGTACATTCCTTCATGTTTAAGAGTGTTATGCAATTAAGCCCTGGTATCCCCGACATTCCCTGGTAGATTTAGAGTTGAAGCAATTGTTTCATTTTACCAACTTCTTCCCCACTGGAGGTGATATTAAGGTTTTTGGATTGAACTCATTAAAGACTCTGTGGAAAGAACTGCGATGATGGCGATGATAAGGAGGCTTTCAGACTTCAGAGAGTTGGAGTTAATTACCAAACTTAAACTTACTAATAGCAGTGGAAATATAAAACAGAAAACTGGTCAGTAGTAATAAGATTTTTTTAATAACTAATATCACTAACACATTTCCACCGACTGTCACTGGGAGTTAAAAACAAGTATATGTGTTAAATATGCAGTTCTTTTATGATTTTTAAGGTATAGATAGGCCTGTTCATTTCCATCCATCCATCCATCCATCCATCCATCCATCCATCCATCCATCCATCCATCCATCCATCCATCCATCC